>CM077643.1:232484729-232669729 GCA_039707465.1 Rhabdophis nuchalis
ATCCAGTCCTTGAGGTTGGTTAGGTAGTCTCCGAAGAACTCTTATAGAAAGCTAATTAGAGTTTAATTCAAGTTTGACATCATAAATATTGCTTTGGACTGAATTTCATCTTATGCAATCATGCAGGTTCTTTTTAATGATTTAACAAAGATGGGACCAATTGGTACACAATAAAGAACAGGCATTTAAAAGCTCACACAAACCTATAGAAGAATTCATCGCAAATTAGCAGTTCAAGTAGAAAAATGAAACAAGTCAACTGTTGCTAAAGTGCATTTCCGTGTGGAATGGACTGCATTTTAAGAATGCCAAAATCTTAGAGGATTGCATAAACTGAATCTATTTTAATCAAGAGCTCTGCCAGTAAGATATTTGACCTTCTTGAACCTGAACAAGGTTTATGGAAGGAAAAAAAGACTGCTTCCAAATTCCTTGCAGATTAGGAACAAATAGCCTTTTGCTTGTGTAAATCTCTAAACATTTAGGTTCTCCATAACCACAAGTCTTATTATTTACATGAGTGGACACCAAGCAATCAAATAAGGCATCTTAAATTAAGCATTACAACTAATATTGATTAATTTTCAGAATAGCGCTGAATCAAAAGTTATGCTGTAATCCTCATAACAAAATAAGGCACACATTATATTTCTGCAAACTTGCAAGAAAGTGTATGATAATAAAAGCTTTAATTGACCAAAACCCATCTTCAATTACTTGAAGTGTAGAAACAGACTCTAGGGGATATCTGGGGGATTAGCAGCCTCCTGTGTTTTTTCAAAATTTATTCATAGGATATATTTATTAAATATATTTAATGAATCAAGCTCAATCAGCTCTTTATAAAATATCTGGGTTTCATTGGTTCAGACTATTAACAGTTTGAAAAAAGATATAGATATTCCTCATGGATTAATAATAGAAGTTGTGTAACCTGCTTATATTACATATGAAAAAGTCTCCCACAATCTTTAAACAAAAATGGGAGGATGGTTTGTGGTTAGAACTGAGTGGATCTGACTACAACTCTTTACACCATTGAATTTAAATAATCTTTTTTCAAAAATGATCAGGAATTGACAAAATATAATGTAATCCATAAATTGCATGATGTTTTGAAACATTTTATTACAGATTGTGTGGGGGAGACTTGTAAATTGAGTGACACCTTTGATGGCAATGGCCAATTAATCAAAAAATTGGTGGAAATCACCAAAAACTGGTGGAAATCACCTACTCTACGCTAAGACTTGATTAACCCTAATCTTGGTCATTTGTCCATTTTTCTTAATACTTATAACAAATTGATTCAATTCCTGTTATTAGAACTTGGTTTACTACAGCAACTTATTAGAAATTTAATTTTTCTCTTTCATTGGATTGGGAAATATTGCTTTGGATAAAAAAATGGCACCACAGCAAGAGAACCTTACAATTAAAGCTAAATATAGTCAAGTCTTATTCTCATATTAACATATTATGTGTTAATATGAGAATAGTAACATTACTATTACCCCCATTACTATTTTATTTACCCTAATATTGTTTTTGACATTTGAATAGTTTTCTTTAAAATTATATACTAACATACACATATGCAAATATACACTGATTTTTTTTCTCTTGACTGTTTTGATTTTGTCGCTGGTTTGTTTTTTCCCTCTTCAGTATATTTTAGTGTTCTTTTATTTTGTAAAAATATTATTTTAAAAATATCAAAAATTCCTCATAACTTCATTCCAGAAGAAGCTATATAATGTAATGTGATTAATTCCAGTAAAATCACAAGAAAAATAGGTAAACAGTCTAGCATTATAAAGTGCAACAACCAAAAACACAATAAGGGATTAAAATAAAAACATCTGATAAAGGAGACTGAAATATGTTTGGAGAATAGAAAAGCCTTGACCAAAAGATAGCATTGTGAGTGTCTGGAAAAGTCTTTGGTTGAAGGGTCAACCTCTGTGTCTCAGAAGGGAGGTTTATAAGGATAATTTTAGGATAATGATGATATACTATCAAGGTAGCATTAAGTTTTAGTAACCATATAGATCAGATGTGTCAAACTCGTGGCTCAGATGTGTCATGCTCTGGCCATGCCCACCTGTGGTTTAGCGAAGGGGGGAAAGTTGTGATATGTCATATGACAACAACGTATCATTGCGAGTTTGACACCCCTGGTATAGATTATTTTCTCCATGGCAATCTTTTTCACAGCATGTCTTTCAGGTTTTCCAATGGAGCACCATCACCCTGTAATCACCTTACTACTGGTTTCCTCCCTCCTTTCCCAGCATTATAGACCTCTCCAGAAAGCTAGATCCTTGCATGTTTCCAAAACATGGGCCTGTCCTGGAAGACAGCTGTGAATCAAAATAGATTGTTTGCATTCAACTTCATTCATGCATTTTTACAAAGGAATGTCTGTATCTCTTTCTTATCACGCTAATTTACAAATAGTGCCTTGTTTTCTAACTTTGCCTTTCCTCTTTTCTTCCTTCTTCTTGATTCAAAACCAAGAGTTGGTACTCCAAGCAGTCAGAGAATCTGTTGCCTTTCCCGGGAGAAGAGCAGGATGACAATTAGCCATTGATCCAGCTGCTAGCATCATGACAAGGGAACTCCAACTCCCTCCTCCTTGAGGCGATTGCTCTAAGGGGAAACCTTTGAACATCACCGATTCTCAGAGCTCACTGTTTAACTGAATAATCAGGCTCAGAGCCCACTTCTCAAAGTAGTAATAAGAAACACACACATACGTACACCGGCACGCAGGAATTGCCATTCAGTTCTGATTCACTTGGAAACTGGGATTTCATCATTCTATGAAGAGGCAATATGTTTGAGCCAAATCTTTAAAAAGCATAAAACTTTGCATGACTTCTAAAGTTAATTATGCTTGGAGCAATACCAAGAGCATTATTCTTTTGTTGATGGTTTCAAAATAATTGAAGCCTAAATCACCAGGTTATTAAAGGCTCAATTGACATCTAATCCTAGGCCAAATCTAACTTTGAAAACTGATTGATTTTAATCTCAGAGCAGTTCCATTCAGTCTTGCATGCGGTTTTTAGGTGCACGTACAAAATTTATTTTATCCAAAACAATCTACGTACTTTCTGGTAATGGGTGAGATAAGAAATCTTCCTCTGGAAAGTGAACATGGAAAAGCCACTTGTTACTAGGCTTGCCCGTGGTAGAGTAAAGAGTTATTTCACTATCAAGACTTGAGAAATGTGCCTCTTTTCAAAATTGCAGTATAAAGCACCATAGGTTCTTGATGCTTTTTTGCCCATCAGTGATTTTTTTTAACAATTGATAACATTCTGTCAACTGTCACATGCTTCCTCCCCCCCACCCCAATATACTACCATCTTTTTCGAAGTATAAGACGCACCTTTTTTCCTCTAAAAAGAGGCTGAAAATCTGGGTGCGTCTTATACATCGAATACAGCATTTTTTGCCACCTGGAGCCCTGCCCCCTTTACCAAACTGGCTGTGCCTAGCCTGATGGAGGCTTCCAGAGAGCTCCTGGGGGCTGGGGAGGGCAGAAAGTAGCCTCCCCCAGCCCCCAGCAGCACTCTATAAGCCTCCATAGGGCTATGCATGCAATTTATTTGACACAAAAATGGCCCGTTTTCGTGATAAACAGGGTGGGTTTTTTGCTCATTTTTGACCCTACCCCCACCCCCCAGGAGCACTCTGCAAGCACCCCCCCAAGGCTAGTTATGCTTTTTATTTGAAAAATAATGGTCCCATTTTCACAGAGAAATGGGCTGTTTTGGAGGTTTGCCGAGTGCAAAGGCTCCCTCCCCCACCTTTTGGAAGGCTCTTTAACTGTTTCTGTGCCAGCAGAAACAAAATCTTAAGGTTTGTCAGTGATTTCCTTCTCCAGGACATGGATAAATACACCTGAAAACATCAACCTACCTACCTAATCTCTCTCTCTCTCTCTCTCCCTACCTACTGTATTTCTCTCTTTCTCACTCTTTCTCTCTCTCTATCCTTCTAACTACCTAACTATACACACACACTCTCTCTCCCTACCTACTGTATTTCTCTCTCTCTCTCTCTCTCTCTCTATCCTTCTACCTACCTACCTACACACACACTTTCTCTCACCCTCTCTACCTACTGAATTTCTCTCTCTCTTTCTTTCTCATCCTTCTACCTACCTACCTACTCTCTCTCTCTCTCTCTCTTCCTACCTACCTACTGTATTTCTCTCCCTCTTTCGATTTCTCTCTCTATCCTTCTACCTACCTACCTACCTACCTACACACACACTCTCTCTCCCTACCTACTGTATTTCTCTCTTTCTATTTCTCTCTCATCCTTCTACCTACCTACCTACACACACACTCTCTCTCCCTACCTACCTACTGTATTTCTCTCTCTTTCTATTTCTCTCTCTATCGTTCTACCTACCTACCTACACACACACATTCTCCCTCTCCCCCTACATACCTACTGTATTTCTCTCTCTCCCCCTTTACCTACCTACCTACTTACATACACAGACACTCTCCCTACCTACCTACTGTATTTCTCTCTCCCTCTCTATTTCTCTCTCTCTCTATCCCTTTACCTACCTACCTACTCTTTCTCTCCCTACCTACCTACTGTATTTCTCTCTATTTCTCTCTCTCTCTCTCTATCCCTTTATCTACCTACCTACCGTATTTCTCTTTCTTTCTCTCTCTCTCTCTCCCTCTATCTACCTACCTACCTACTTTTTTTTGTAATTTGCCTCTTCAAAGCCTTGGTGCATCTTATACTCCGGTGCGTCTTATACTCTGAAAAATACGGTAACTGCAAAACTGCCTGAAGGCTATAGAAAGGATGGGGGTGGGGACTACTGTGATTTAGCAACTGTAATGGTTGATGAAGGAGCCAGAGGTTGGGAGGTATTCCCTTCCAATGAGAAACTAGTATACTCCAAAATCTACAGAATTCTAGCCCTGCTAAAATTTTAGTCGACCACAGCTGGGCTGAAAGAAAATTGCCTCAACTTCCTGGCATTGTTGATGCCTGGGATCACAGAACTATGGCACCAATTCCTGACTGGCTCCATGTGGCATTGCCTTCGGCCTTCCTTGCTGAATTAATCCTATCTACAGATCCTAAAGCAAGGATAGGATCTGTGGATTACTTGCTTTAACTAAGTCTCATATACTTGCTGTAGAATAAGAATAGGGAGTAAAACCAGTCTGGTGTATTCCCTTTGATTTACAACAATCTTTTCAAATTTGCACTCCTTACACTGCAAAGTTCTATCTCATAGTGCAAAATGATTAGAGAAAGAAATAATGTGTTGGATAGAGGTCATCAGGGCTGATCTGGAGACACCTGTTAACCTTTGAAAGATGGAGGTCAGCCCTGGAGTTCTGAATAAGTAATGTGTAACTGTAAGAAAGGAGTAAAGTATTTCTTTATTCCTTGGACTTCTCTTTCTGGCCAATTTCCAGGTGCGAATGAAAAATGTCAGAAAGCTTGTTCAAACCTTGACCCTCAACCAACTTAAGGGGCAACATTTTGCAGGTAGACATCATGACATTTCCGAATGTTCTCGCCGTTTTAGAAAGGCAATCTGAGATCTGCAGATCACCGTGTCCATTGAAAATATGTTGCATTTAGCTCCCAGATAATGAAATATTTCTTTTACTGCTGATAATTCTTTTTCTTCACCTCATCAGAAATTGAAATAGCATAAATTGTCTGAGGATCGGTAATGAAAAGAGCATGACTTAATTTCAGTTAAATGTCATGAAAAGAAGAAAAGCAAATACTTGGTACAGGGCAAGGCAGCATGTGGCTTTCAAGATTCATCCCACAATGTAAGGCTTGCAAGAGACCTAGGAAATCATCTAGTAGGCTTGAGCTCCTGGAAGAAAGGTGGTATATAAATCTAGCAAATATTATACTTGCAGCCCAGTAAGTGCATAGTAGGGAGAAATTCTAATTACCTTGACGCTATACTTCTGCCAATGTAGCCCAGAATTATTGATAATGATGATGACAATATGCCACTTGTTATCAATGCTTTGTGACCACATAGATAGATCTTCTCCGTGATTCTCTTGACATTTCAGCATTTGCAGCATTGCTACAGTAGCAGAGTTATGCACATAGCTGTAGTCATCCTCTTCTTTTCTTTGATCTTTCCCAGTATTGGCACATTATCCAAAGTCTAGGTCTTGACATAATGTATCCAAAGTAGAATAATTTAAGCTTGGTCATTTCTGCCTCTAATGAAAACACTGAATTGATTTGTTTTAGTTTGTTTTTCTGTCTGTCTACTAAATGCTCAGGAGTCTTCAACAACAAACTTCTAACTGACATACTCGTCCTATTTTAGTTCTTCAACATCCAAATTCCACTTCCATGGTATTTCACAATGAACACCATGGAGATTTTGTCAAGTACTTGTCCTGAAGTCAGCATATGTTACTTCTATCTGATTCATGTGGTCAACTATGGCTGGTCAGATTGGGTTGGCATGACTGTCTTCCAATATTTGAGGAGCCATCCTACCAAAGAGGGGATTAATTGGAATGTCTGTAAGAAATACCGTTCACCTAAAAGCAAGAACTGGTGAGACCACAAAATAGGCAAAGAAAATAGAAAGTGAAGAAGCTAACATTCTCTCCTAGATTTTGGGTTAGAGGCATGATTTAAGATGCTTCTTGGTTGAAAGAATTAGCCAGTGACATTACCATTGGCAAGGGGTCAACCACAGGGGCTCCTTTCATGCCCCTGTCAAAAAGCTGGAGCAGATGATAGGAGCTCATCCCACCACACAAGAGGACTCAGGTCTTGGATGAGGGCTTGCTAACCTCCAATCCAGCATCCTAGCCACATGAGCTACTGTGCTCCACGCTAAAGTACTCTGAGATTTTAGAATTCAAACAGGCAAGCTTCTGCTGCACAACATTCCGGATTTAACAACTGTTAATAAAAAAGACATAAAAGTCTGGATTGGGAAAACTCTGAGAGACAATGGAGGAAAGGGGAGCCTGGTGTGATATGGTCTATGGTGTCACAAAGAGTTAGACATGACTTAAAATGGAAGAACTGAAGAAAAAACACAAAATACAAAGACTGCAGATAGAAGTAGTACAACCATGGCAAAAGAAAGCAAAAGTAGAACCAATAGTTATAGGCGCCTTGGGTGCAATTCCAAAACAACTGGAGCACCACTTGAGCAACATCTGCATTGATAATATCACTATCAGTCAATTGCAAAAGGCAGCTTTATTTGGAACAGTTTAGGTCCTATGATGATACTTTTAACACCATGAAACAATAACATCTGCCTATCGTTAGAACTCAATAGGTGGATAAAAATGCCAAATCCAATCTAAATATCTGGCTGACTGTGCCACCAACCATAATAATAATATAGGATCTTTGCATGAACGTTCTGCTGCAAATAAGCGATTATTTAATTAAGGTTAATGTAGTCATCAGAATAATAAAATCAAGGTACAAATAGATGATTAAATCTTCTGATTGTTTATTCATCATAACACTCATTAAAAGTCAACATAGCATCTTGAAATTTAACTTACCTGTTTAAAGTACACAATTCTTCACAAATTACCAGATGTTAGACTGCAACTTCCCAAACATGCTGGTTTAGGACTAATGGGTCCAAGATCAACAACTTTAGAATGTCCTAAGTCTGATCTTCAAATTTTCTTAGCTTTGCATGCTTTGCCATTGAAGTGTTTCACATCGTAAATGCACTCTGAAGCATTATATTGAGGTGACAAGGTCTTATAGCTTCTTCCAGTATTTGCAAAAGCTGAAAAACACATGTGTGTTTACTGGAAGAAGCAGCTACTCTGGAAGCATAGCTGCACCATTGTTACTGTATTTGTAGAAGGGAGGAAGCAAAACACCTCCATCTCCAACACTGGCATAATTCGAAATTGAGCTTGGAAGAGACATTAAATAATGGGATATTAGGTAATGCATGATGTGGAAAACTGCGGGAAGTTTTTGGAGGACTATTGCTATTCAAGATGGAAAATAAGTATCTGTTTAATAAATGGGCTTCCTCTATACCTGAAACTGAATTTGCCCATATGTCTCCCACCTTATCTCTCTCCCCATCCTATCCACCCATCCAGCATGGTTTTATTACACTATTTACATCACAACAAATTGCCTTTCAAATTATGTACCCTACTATATGTAAATGTATGCATTATCTATGTTAATATACTGTAAATGAGGAAGTACTTTTTTTTTTAACAAAAGGCCTTTTTCTAACACAATCCTTGACTGCCAGTTGCACATCAGATAGATAACTATCCCACATATTCTAGGTTGGAATCTGTTCTTAATTTGTTCTTTGTAACTTGCAGGAAGAATCCTACATTCTGAATTCACTAATAATTCAGTCATACCATGGATGAAACTTTATAAATTTGGTTGTGCTTCAGCTACTTGAAGGGTAGGGAAATCCCGCTTTCTATATTATCTGACAGTTGTTGAAATATTTATGTTAAGCAGTGGCTAAGAAAATGTACAGATAGTGGAAAAATAACATGTTTGAAAATTTTGTTAGTGTGGACCATATTGCTTTTCTTGCAATTGCTGCTTTCTAAAACAAAACTGAACCAACCCATTATACCATTTTCTTTTTCTCTCTCCCCTCATCAGTATTTGCACAAGTATTTTGAAGAAACTGGGGGAAAGCTCAATCCTACTGAGTCTTAAAACTAGTAAAATAGCTCCTTAATTTGTTTTCTTTTAATCTTCCAACATTGCACATTTCCAAGGAAATTCATATCAGTTGGCTTGTACCTTTTTGTATATAAACAAAGTATGTCAATAAATAACTTTGTAAATTTAAGAGCTTAGAGTTATGATTAAAAGTAATTTATAATCTGTTAGCTTTCAGAGATACAATATTCATGCTTTTCAAGATTCAACTGTTTATTATAGACAGTGTTATAATGTTTTATTACTTCTTGCTGCACTAAGTGTAAGTATAATCTCTAAGCACATTGCAGAAATAAATTTCTATTTGTGGAAGATACCCTGCTTTGTTCAGAGCAAGTTGTGCTAAAGTTCAAATATATGCTAAATACCAAGAAGACCAGATTTTATTATTTAACAGGGTAGGGACAGAAAATAATCAGAAAAAATGATATTTCTAAAACAAACCACCCAAATATCCATTAGTTGAACCCATTCAATCTTCTACTAGCTCAAAGCTGAACTAAAAGATTTGATGGATTCATATCTTGGGACATGCTACAAATTATCCATAGGTTTTTGGATTCAAATACTTCCAGTGCTGATGTTGGGATGGTGTCTATGTTCCCCCTAGAGTAGACCACAAACAGAACAAACTATGTGGCTAATACTTCTCCCCTCGAGAATCACACTGCTATTTTTCAGAAGCTGCTCATTGCCTCACATATCTAATGGCAAAACTGATCCTGGATCTCCTGATTCAGAATTTCTACTTTTCAGCAAAGGAATTGTCAGCTAGGAGGCTTAACAGAGGGTAGCATCCAACTCAGTTTGCTAAGTCAATTAAATATGATGTGCCCTATGTTCTATTGAAACAAATAATAATAGATTCAGAAAATAGTCATCAATATCATCACAGTATTGATGAATATTTTCTGCCCAATATTCATCAATATTGTGATAATTATTATTGTTGCATAACAAATATCAATAGAGATATTAATACTTACTGTAAAGTGATCTTGTTGTTCTTCGAGAAAGTGCTTTCAATCCACAATATGGGTAAGAAGAATTTTAGTCCCTTCATTTCTTATATCAACACCCCAACATTTGCAAATTGCTTCATGATTATGATATAAAGTATTTCAAATTTTTAAAAAGTAATTGAGAAAAACCAAAATTGACAGATTTATTCAATTGGTCAAAAAGTCTTGAGGACTTAGCTCTTAAAATCCAATTTGTTTACTTCTTGAATGTCTGCCTTGAATCTCTATTTATTTAACCCTGGTTGGCATACTGAGTTTTCACCATTTTTTTCCTGGCAAGCTCCTCTGTTTAAAAACCAATGTTATATATAAGTACCATGTTAATTACGCAAAGCTATATCAATCAGACTCCTTGAAGTGTTCAGTCAGCTTTTTACTGACACCAAAGAAAGGCTAGATAACATGATTTCATAAAGTCAAGTCTCAATTCATGCTATAAAAAATAAATAGTAGGATGTTTTATATAAGAGGAAATATTTTGTATTTGTAATGTTTTATTTCATTTATTGGTTTATTCATTTTTATATCTTGTTTTGCTTTACTTGACATTCATATTTGTCTTGTTTTGCAGCTGTATTAAAGTTCTCTCTGTTCTTCCCCCCTCTCTGTGTGTGTTTGTGTTTGTGTGTGTGTGTGTGTGTGTTTGTGTGTCTGTGTGTGTGTGTAGGTGTGTGTGTGTGTTGTATATTAAGGCCTTCCCAATCTGGGTTGCAGAAACAGCAGTTAGACTTTGCTGCAGAACTGTGGGACACAGTGGTTAGAATGAGGTACTGCATGCTACTTCTGCTGATTGCTGTCTGCCTGCAGTTCAGCAATTCAATTCTCACTGGCTCAAGGTTGACTCAGCTTTCCATCCTTCCAAGATCAGTACAATTAGAACCCAGATTGTCAGGGGCAATATGCTGACTCTGTAAACTGCTTAGAGAGGGCTGTAAAGCACTGTGAAGCAGTATTCATCCATTTGTACTGGTACAAAGCTTAATAACTGAAAGGAAATAGCTAGCCAACCCATGTAGTTCATCTCAAGCAGACAGAAATGTCAGAGAATATACTTCATAATCTATGGAATTGAAGGAGCCCAGCTTTCCTGAATCAAAGCTTAAACTGATTTGGTAAATCTGGCTGTCCTTAGGTCATACATTGAACTAATACTAACTGACTTTATTAAATAAATTGTGTTAATGACAATGACTATAATATAATATCTGTGTGTGCTGCAAAATGAAGTATCCAAGACAGCGAGAAACAAAGAAAAGAGGTAAATTGCCCTTCACCTGTCTGATACTTTCCAGACTCTGACTTTCTCAGAATTTTAACAGCTGAGATCTTGAAGCTTCAAGGGACCACTGAATTAGGAAAGTTGGGCTAATCAATAGTATAAATGGATTCCATATCTGAAATTGATTCCTTTGTAGTGGTACCTAAACAAGGAGATAAACAGGATGGATAAAATCAAGCATACCTATAAATCATCCTTTCTTGAGTAAAAGGACATTTTCCATATGTGGAAAGCTTTACCTTCAGATGCAGATTGGAGATTTTAAAAAAATCTTGAAGAAAGGAAATTAGGTAGCTCTTAGCATAATACTTACTTCTTATCACTAAATCTTTCAGCAGATGCGTTAATACCTTAAATTATAGAATTCATTGTTGACATTTAAAAAAAATACTTTACAGCTACTTTTTCATCATTCTCAATTCAAAATTTAGAAGAATTCAAATTTTGCTAATTGTCTACCTCTTAATACAACAAATGTAATAGTAAACTTGTGTAATTTCAATAGTGTTCAACAATCTTTTTCCCCCTTTTTGTTCATGCTTGCACTACATGAATCAAAAGTCTAGATTAGTCCTCCATAAACTGGTGCTCTTCTCCTTACAAGTTCTATTGCTAACCCTTTTAGGAGGCACTGTCGTATCTGTGGTACATTTGACACAAGGAGCAGAACCGTATTTCAAATACTCTATATTAAATTTATCATTATCAAGTTTATAACTATTTTCTATTTTCTGTGGTAATGTAATTTAAATTCATAAAATGTGTTAACTGATTACAAAATAGCAGTTTATGAAAATTCTGGTTAGTTGTTTGACCTGCCTTTAACCTCTGATTTTTTCTTCTTCAAGCATGTACTAAAATTGACTCCCACCTTCATTTAACCTAGGGCTAATTTCTCTATCCTGATAACTGCATTAATTTGTTCTCCTTCCCTCTCTCCCTCTCTACCTCTCCCTCCCCCATCTCTCTCTCTCTCACATACACACACACTGGTGGAATTCAACTGGTGTAACAACTGGTGTAGCACATTCGCTGAGCGCAAATGTGCACTCATTGCCTTTGAAAACAGTTCTAAAACTTACCTTCTACTGCAACCCCAGTGAGTAAAACAGCTGAGGTGTGGCAATCCATGTACGGGTGGGCAGGGCCAACTGATCACCAGAACTATTGGTTTATGTGAATTGGTCCAAACCAGCTGAATCACACCCCTGCCACACACCTACCTAATAATAAAAGCCTCATCTGTCAATTCACCTTTTAATGGTTTATTGAAGTCTGTTTCCCAATATTTGGGGGCTATCAGTTGTGCAGAACTCCAGAAATCTCCTTCTTTGCTTAGGGACGTATGGGTGCATGAGTGCACGAGTGAGCATGCCTTTCAGTGTTGACTCCTCATGGCTGCCTGGGCCAGGCCCTGAAATTTTCTTAGAAAGATTTTCAGAAGGGGTTTTCTCTTCTCTTTTACCTAGGGTTTCTGGAGAGAGACTGGCTCAAAGTCACCCAGCTGGCTCCGTGCCTAAACCAGGATTAGAATTCACAGTCTCCCAGTTTCTAGCCTGGTGTCTGAACCTCTGTGCTAAACCGATTCTCTTCCGGACTGCTAGAGATTGTTAATAATGAACATGATCCACTTGTCAGTACAATGTACCAAGCCTAGAGAAACCTGTCTTCAAATTACTATATGTATAATTGTGTACTTTTCAGTTGATGACACAAAAGGTAGTGTAGGTTTTGCCTTGGAGCACAAGAAAAAAGCATGTTTTCTCATGTTGTCTTAAAACCTTTAGAAGGCCAGCAGGGTTAAGGCCAACTTAATTCTTGAAGGGTGATGGGTATTATGGCAGAAAAGCCTGTCCTATGGGGGTTCCACCAGCTGACATTCCAATGATACCTGTAGCATGTCCCTCCTGCTAGATTGGATATGACTGGTAAAGACAACCAAGAAGATAAGGTTCCATTAGCCCCAAGCCATATTGAGCTTTATTGAAAGCTCGAATTGCACCCAGAATGAAATCAATGAAACTCATGGAGCAGTGGTGTCACATGCATGGAATAACCGGCATAATTAACTGAAGTTTAATTGGCTGAAACTTCCAAATGTCTTCTAGGGCAATCCCACATAGAACACATTGCAGTAATCCAACCAAGGGATCATACAGTTATGAGTAACTGTGATCAGCGACTATGTTGAGCTGACACATGGCAGACTTTGAATGGATAAGGACAGGGAATTCATCTGTGGCAGTAGTTATACAAAATGTTTCTGACTGAGCCATATTATTATATTATATTATATTATATTATATTATATTATATTATATTATATTATATTATATTATATTATATTATATTATATTATATTATATTATATTATATTATATTATATTATATTATATTATATTATATTATATTATATTATATTATATTATATTATATTATATTATATTATATTATATTATACTATACTATACTATACTATACTATACTATACTATACTATACTATACTATACTATACTATACTATTATATTATTATATTATTATATTATATTATATTATATTATATTATATTATATTATATTATATTATATTATATTATATTATATTATATTATATTATATTATATTATATTATATTATATTATATTATATTATATTATATTATATTATATTATATTATATTATATTATATTATATTATATTATATTATATTATATTAATTATATTATATTATATTATATTATATTATATTATATTATATTATATTATATTATATTATATTATATTATATTATATTATATTATATTATATTATATTATCATATTATTATCATATCATTATTATTTGTTGCTGAGAACATTTGAGATTGTTCATAAATGGCCATTTCATTAATTAATTCATTTCATAATTGGTACATTTCAGATGTACTCACAAGAAGTTTAATAATCTGGCACTATAGTGTGTCACATATTCCTTGGGGCAACAGAAAAAACCAACATAACTAGCAGGACAGATTTTAAATACATTTCTTACTGAATTACGAGTGTCATGTTTCATTATAAATTAATTTATGATTGATTGCTTTAGTTTTCATCTCCATTTCCTTATCATTTTTCCATGAACAGTTGAGCATTGAATAGATTGTGTGTGTGATAGATAGATAGACAGACAGACACATACACCTATATATTTTTACATAAACTATAATCAATCAAAATGTGTGTGAAAATTTTGTAGCTGTTCTGCTATGAATAATTATTTTTCAGGGCCCATTCTCCATGCTGCAATTAATTTGAAAGAATCATTAAAACAGTTGCTAAAAAATATTTACTTTGCCACTGTATTTAAATTTTTCACAACTCTCAAACTCATAGCATGGCAAATGTGCAGTGCATTTATATTACACATGCAAATATAAGTAATATGTTGTTTTAACAAAGTAGTTTGGAACGAGTGCTTTGCTTATGCCACCAACAGTTTTAAAAAATGTCCAACCTTTTACAAACCACCTGCTGGAGGCTTCCTCCAGCCCTCCTGCCCAAGTTTCTGAATTTACTGAATGCATCTGGTTTGTCACTATATAATCCAAAGCACTGGATTAGAAGAAACATTAATTTGAATTAGCAGGGTTTCCCCATTCTACTAAAGTTGCCCCATCTTGGCTCCTAAAAGTGTCCTATAAGATGCAGAAAGCAATTCAGAAAACATTTACTTTGATGCCACTTAGTGGATCTCTAGATATTTGAAATATCTAGAGTTAGTAATACTAATTCTATCTCCTGCAAGATTCCAGAAGAACTGTGATTGGAACGTTCTAATAAATGGCATAGTTTAAAGTTTCTCTCCATTTGTTTTGTGTTGAATTCTAATATCACCAAATCACCTGAAGTGCAACAGGATAAGACTGGATGATGGAATTGGAACAGAAGCAGAAGGACTTAGACATCTATAGGCACAACAGGAGCAGGAGGGAAGTAACTAAACGCATGTGAAGGTGTCTAGGTGAAAACCCATGACTTACAAACTTGCCTCGAATTTTGTCTTCTGTGTAAAGATAGAATTTGGATCATGGTATCACTGCAAGCAACTCCATACTAGTTGTGAAAAATAGAAGTTAATTCAGCACAATGAATGCCAATGTCTGCGGGTGGAATTAGCTCTACCCACTTCTGGCCTCATATATGTGTAAGAAACTTGTGCAGAAATGACAGCATGAATGTCTCGATTCCATATACCAGAATGCAACTATAAATCAAAATTATGAACCATGAAGTCCAAGTTCTTTGCAATTGGATTTTCTGAATTTCTGCATTCATTTATTAAGCAGCATAAAATGCAGTGGTACTTAGAAAGGGATGTTTAGAATTGTGCTGTGCCTACCCATCAGCACATGAATCAAAACTCAGAAAAAATATCATGACCCTTTATAGAATAATAGATAAGTTGTGGCATTAACATGCATATTAGGACAGATCAATTCATCTTTGAGGCAGCCATTCCCATCCTAGGGTTATCACAATATATTATGCCAGTTGCAGAAATCTGGCCAGCCAAGAATAAAAATGTTGGAAGAATAAATTCAGCTAATCTTAAATGCATTGGGCTGTGGAAAACTGCTTTAAGTTTTGGCAATATCTATTTTTTTTTGTCTTAGTTGTAACAGACTTCCTTTTCCTCTAAGCATACTTGAAACCATCAGAAACTAGGATGTCTGTTTTCAAAAGAAGGAATATATTAACCTTACTCTTTCTATACAATAAAGAAAGCCCTTCAGCATGCCAAAAAAGCATGAAAATTATTGCTGTATTAGAGTTTAATAGGCCTTTAGGTAGTCCTCAAATTATGGCCATAATGGAGCCTGCCAATTACAGTCATAAGTCATCATGGTCATAAAATGGATCAGCCAAGTAACTGATACGATTTATGACCTTTTTTTGTGGCAGTTATAAGTGAACCCATGATTCATTATTGGTCAATTTTGCCAAACCCCAGGAAGTAAATGCCAGTTTTCTGAAAAGCAATCATAAAACATCGTCACATGACCATGAAACACTGCAAGCAGCCATGGACCCGTTGCTAAGTGTGGCCATATGGTCACAGGGGAGGGTGACTGTCAGAACTTTGAATCTGGGTTATAAGTATCCTCCAAGTAGGTCCATCGTAATTTTAAACAGTTGGTAAGTGACCAATCATAAACTGAGGACTTGTCAGCCTCTGCTTCGCTTACTTGCTTTCGGCTGCCATAGAAATGGGGAGGAGGGGGGGCATGGTATTTGGGGTGGGAATAATAAATGGTACAGGAGGTGACATGGAAAATGGAGTTTTCTTCTCACCATCTTCTGTGCATGCTGATGGCCGGTGTTTGGATCTGGTCAAGGCCAACCGTCTTGCATACCAACCTGATGATGTTTCCTGGAGATGCAACCCACATGACACCTAAGGGAATTGCAGATTGGACAATGGGGGTGGGGGTCGTTAGAGGGAGGGGGCTGGGCAAATGTTTGATATGTACGAGTTCCTGCTTCTCTGACAGATCTTGCTTTACTTTGCTGCTATCTTTTCATAACCAGTAAAACTTTTTAATTCCACAAACAATGGAGTTGGGAGTTTTCTTTCTTAGTTACTGAAGGAGGCACTCCTGACAAGAATATCTGTGCTCTGGGCTTAAAAATCCACAACAGTAGATGGCAGCAAAGAGATATAGCATACTTTTTTTTTTTGCTGTCATCTAGTGATCACCATGAACTTTGAAACCCAGATGTGATAGCTCAGGTTTTCATTGTTAATTTCACAGAATTATAGGACTGGAAGGGATTTGGGAAGGGCATTTGGAGCAGTGGTGGGATTCAAAAAAAATTACTACCACTTCTGTGGGCGTGGCTTGGTGGGCATGGAATGATGGGCATGGCAGGGGAAGGATTCGGTAAAATCTCCTTTTTTATCCCACTCCAGGGGAAGGATACTGCAAATCCCCATTTCTTCCTGATCAGCTGGGACTCGGAAGGCAGAGAATAGATGGGGGCAGGAGCAGTCAGAGGTGGTATTTACCTGTTCTCTAAACCAGGGGTCCCCAACCCCCGGGCCGCGGACCGCTGCCGGTCCGTGGCTGGATGGGAGCCGGGCCGCAAGGCTAGAGAGGAGGAGGGAGGGAGGAGGGAGCAGCCCCCTGAGTAGAGCGCGCAGGAGAACGCAGGCGCGGCTGTTCGCACCGTTGGAGTGTGACTCTTCCTCCACCCTCGTCGACGGAGGGACTCCTGGACGCCGCCGGACCGGCCACCGATTCCCTCCCCTGCTGGCATGCCCGCCACTCATTTTCTTCCAGGGACTGCGGAGGCTCTGCGGGCTGGGGTGGGAACTGGCGGGTTGCTCCGGCGGCGCAAGGAGTCCCTCCGTCGACGAGGGTGGAGGAAGAGCCCCCACCATCCTCCTGCGTTCTCCCGCGCGCTCTTCCCAATGGGCTGCCCCCCCCCTCCCTCCTCCTCCTCTCCAGCCCGGCTCCTATCCAGCCACGGAGCCTGACCGAGCGAACGAGCGACCAAGCCTGGCAGGCGGGATGAGGAGGCTGGGGGCGGGGGGACGGGACGACGATGACGATGACAGACACACATAGAGAGACAGAGGGAGGGAGGGAGGGAGGGAGGGAGAGAAAGATAGACAGAGACACAGAAGGAGTGATTGAATGAATGAATGCAAGACAGACACACACACACACACACACACACAGAGTGACAGAAATGGGCGGATGAAGGAGAGACACAGAGAAAGAGAGAAAGAAAGAAAAAAGTGGGAGAGAGAAAGACAGAGAGAAAGAGACAGAAAGGAAAGAAAGAGACAGGAAAAGATACAGAAAGAGGGAAAGAGAAAAAGAAAGAGAAAGAAAAAGAGAGAAAGGGAAAGAGAGAAAGAAAGAAATAGCGAGAGAGAAAAAGAGAGACAGAGAGAAAGAAAGAGAGAGAGAGAGAGAGAGAAAGAAAGAAAGAACTTATGACCACAGTTGAGGCCAAAAGTTTGGTTGCTAACCAAGATCATTGTTAAGTGAGTTTCACATTTTCAAAGTTGGCCACGCCCACCCAGTCACATGACTGCTGAGCCCCTCAGCCGGTCCGCAGAATTTTCTTTAAAATGAAACCGGTCCCTGGTGAAAAAAAGGTTGGGGACCCCTGCTCTAAACTACTCAAATTTCCACTACCGGTTCTCCAGAACTGGTCAGAACCTGCTGAATACCACCTCTGGTTTGGAGGTCTTTTAATCCAATCTCCCCAACCCCAACATAAATTTATTATTTGCTTCTAAGACTGACGAACTATTAATTTTTCTGTAATCCACAGTCATTTGGATTATCAAACAATACTTAGGTACCAAGCGTCTTGTTAACAAGAAAAGTTTTAAGATAAATGTAAGTGTGTGTGGTAATGCAATTTTAAAAAGGTCCATCTCCCCCCAAACAAAGCTAATTATATCACTGATAAAGTGAAATACTAAAAGAAGGAGGAGGAGGGCAGAACAGGACAGAAAGGAAAGGGAAGCAGAAGTTTAAATAGTTTGATTCAAAATCCACTTCTGTTTTGATGGCCAGTGCTTGATATACCAAATATTTCCTTATTTGTTATTTTGCTGACTCAGAGAGAAAGAGTTGTGTCTTGGTGCCTGGAATCATAACAGTGTCTGATATCTTTTTTCCATCCAGGAGAAAGCTTCTTATCTCCCTTTCCCTTCTGGAGGTTTTCCTATAGTCCAGGGGCACCTGCCTTGCTCTTTGAGAAATGGCAATACCAATAAAGCCCAGAAGGATGGGAGTTCAGCCTGTCTCCTCATCTCTCCAAGGTGTGGCACATAGTTGTGGGTGATATCAAGCAGGTGCAAGTTGTCTCATACTTGATGTGGCACTACAAATCAAAAGGGAGGGGGACAAAGTTTGCCTGCTGCTTAAGAAATAAAGAACACAAGAGGATAGAAAGCTTGGGGAGACTTAAATTTTCCTCTGGCTCAGATTACCATGTGAGAGTGGAACATTTGCCTGGTATACGAGATGAGCATTACCAAAGATAGGCAGTCTGATTCTTTATACAGTCTGCAGAGGTTTTGGACTCCAACCAATATGAGCAAAGGCAACAAATTATGGGAGCTGGAATCCAAACTATCTTTCTGGAACTAGACTCCCTATTCTAGAGCATGATCAGTTCTCCACAAGTATATATCCAAATCAGAAATACAGATTTAAGTGATTCTTGGACAATTAGGTTTCTAACCTTCACACTGAATTATTATGTCCTTCAAAACATTTCGACTTGCCAGTTTTTTTTAAAGTATGCCTATGGATATGATCAAACAGACTTTTCAAGTTGTATACAGTATATTAAATATTTATCCATAATTATTTTTGCCAGCATAGGCTCTAATGTGAAAAGCTATTACATTCATCAGAAAATACACCTGCTAATGCTTTACTTTAAACTACAGATATTCTATATGCAGTCCTTTTAGCTTGATTGATATTACAATGTGAGTTATAATAATCCACAAAAGAAAAGGTAAAGCTAAATTAAAAGCGAGAAAGACAGAGAGTCAATTCAAGTTATTACAAAGTCATGTCAAGTCAAGCTAACATTCAAATGTTCCTTTAATCAAGGGAAACCAAATGTGTCTTTCCAGCTTTGTCATTTCTCCTATTCCACACATTCCAGAAAAGATCTCAAGATATCCTCCAGCCATTAGTTGGGATTCAAATATACCCCTTGGCCATTCTGAGTCATTCATCTTCTTTTATCCAATCACAATTTTTTACCAGACATGGCTGTAAGAGAAAACACTAGCAACAGTCCATCCGCCAACAACAATCAAAGATTAGAAACAATAGCAGAGCATATCCACAAGAGCTTTTAACAAGAACTCTCAGCTTGTCTTGAATTGTTCATTTTCTCATCAGTTCCAAAGATGTCTATCTGGTTTTATATTTTTCTGGGATCTGGTACTGCTCCTCGTTAATCTTACCACAAGCTTCACAAAAACAGCAGCTGCATGGCTTTTATTGTTAGTAAGATTTGAACTACTTCCTTAAGCATAATGATGCAAAAATAGAATTTTGTTTGCTGTATTCATCAGTTTCCATTTGCAGTGTCTACTGAAAAATGCAAGAAGAGGAGGAAGAGAAAAGATCTCCCCTGCAAATAAGGGGGGAGGAAGACACAAATACCCATCTGCAGATTCAGCTTATCCTAAAATAAAACAGAACATCTCAAATTGTTTTTATTTAACATCCAGGCACGAGTATGAGGTTCGTATCAAATTTTCCACAGCCCTGTCACCATTTGGATCTGCTCTCGGTACTCTTAAGACACCAAAATGCAGAAGTGTTGAAAATCCTGGCTGGAGCATGCTGACAGCCTAGAGAAGGAAGGAGGAAGAAGGAGGTGACCACCTCTGCATATGGCTTTTGGAAATGCAATTCATCTTTTGCTTTATGAGCACCAAATTTATCAACAGCTTGGAGTCATTAAAAAGAGACATCTATCAAAAACCTCAGATGTCCCTCTGACATTGTATAAAATAAATCATGAAATTGTCAGCCTCCTCTCCTGTCGAAAAGATCGTTGCCAACCATTTTTAAACCAGGGAAATGTCTAGTCTAATGAAAAGAATGTTTAGTTTAAGGAAAAGAAGGACTAGGGGTGACATGATAGCAGTGTTCCAACATCTAAGGGGCTGTCACAAAGAAGTGGGTGTCAATCTACTCTCCAAAGCACCTGAAGATGGGACAAGAAGCAATGGATGAAAACTAATTGCGGAGAAAAGCAAATTAGAACTAAGGAGAAATTTCCTGAGAGTTAAAACAATTAATCAGTGGAACAACTTGCCTTCAAAAGTTGTGGGTGCTCCAACATTGGAGGTTTTTAAAAAGAGATTGGTCAATCATTTGTCTGAAATGATATAGGGTTTTCTGCCTAAGCAGGGTTTTGGATTAGAAGACCACCACGATCCCATCCAACTCTGGATATAATTATAATTCTATTCTATTCTAAGTAACCATGGGCAGGCAAAACTAAATTGTAACAACCTCCCTCTCCGTAGAATCTTATTATCAGATGGATTCTGAAGCGAGATGCAATAGAAGGGAATCTGAGACTAGCTGATTTTTCATTAGCTTTAAATGGCAGTGGCAGAGTGTCTGGCATTTCCAATATGCCGGCATTAAGTGACTAGAGCACTGTCTATTAAAATAAGAGTTAAGAACTTCAATAGCTCTTCTGTATGAAGCTGTCAGCTATGGAGGATTCTGTGATGGTGACATTGATTTGTCCATTCCAATGGAGGGGCAGGGGGAAAGTAAGGAGTTTTGTGCACAGGGGAATGAGAGAAGAAATAGGTTTAATTAATCTTAAATGTCTTTGCACTTTGAGAATTGTAGACCTGGAAGAGTTCCTGTACTAACATGATTAGCAAATATTGACTTTTGAGTACAATAATAATGTGTCATCCGAAACCCTTGATAAGTAACTTAAGTACTTCCTTAGCTTGTGCCTTATTAAATTAGATGGGGTATATGGTTGAGACACATTAGACAAACTCACAAATGAGAAATCCACCCTAAAGATTTTAACATTGATTAAAGGAGAGAAATGCTACAATCAAATGGAATTTGCAAGGTCACATTCTCATCTCTTGCAATATTTAGGGTCAAACAACCAGTGCAGATCAGGGGCATATGGTTGGCTCTCACAGGCTTAAGATATTTGCAGAACAAATTCGGAGTTGAACTGAGTGGGAACAGCTCTTGTTTGCTTGCCTGTGTGACTTTTCTACTTAAATACAAAGCGGGGTGGGGGGACTTATTGATATAGGAACAAAAGTAATGTAAACACAATCTGAGCTCTACCACCACAGAGGTTTTGTAGTCAGCCTTGTGTCATAAAGTGGCCAGGTATTCTCTTCCAGACATGATAGCCCTCTCTAGGAAGGGCTTTTGTTCCAAAACACTTCTATTGTAGGAAGAGGCCACCCTGCTACTTTCCAAAAACTTGTGATCTATAGTAAATGAGTGATAGCACAATGAATTGAAAGGAGTTAAGAGAGTTGTAACTCTCAATATTTGGAGAACCCTGTTGTTGCTTCTGACAGTGTTTAACAGATCTAACAGATAACTTCCTAATCAGATCTAAACTAAAACAAAAGTTTACAAATGTGGAATGAGAAGAGGTTTTGAAAATGTTAATCATCCAGATTAGAGACTCACCAAAAAAAACAACCCACAGTATTTATTTTTATTTTTATTTATTTTATTTTATTAAATTTATACCCCGCCCTTCTCCTTGTAAGGACCCAGGGCGGGATTATACTATAACTCAGTGATGGTGAACCTTTTTTGGCTCACATGCCAAAAGTGGGGAGATCGCAGGGGTGAGTCGTGCATGGGTGTGCCACACATGTGCGTGCTTTCCCCCTCTGGTTTGTTCTTAGGGTCATTTTTCGCCCTCCGGAGCCTTCAGGAGCCTTCAGCCCTCCGGAGCCTTCAGGGAAGCTTCTGGAGGGTGAAAATCGGTCCCAAAAGAAGGCCGAAGTCAGCTGGACATGCAGGCTGGAGTTGACAGGGCAATGCCTCGCATGCCCTAACAAATGGCTCTGTGTGCCACCTCTGGCACCCGTGCCATAGGTTCGCCAACACGGCTATAACTCATCATTGTGAAATAATCTCTGATCAGGTCACCTAGATCACAGGCTGCTCTGTTATGGTCAGATATATTAAGTTCTGTTAGTATTATGATAGTATTTCAAAATTTTCATATGTGCTTAGTTCCAGCTATGCTGACATCTTGTTTTACATTGATTTCTCTGTAGCCTATATAACCTGATTTTAAACAACAATAAAAACCTATACTAACTGCTTTAAAACCTATTGTCAACTTGGAAGATGTAAATTTATGAAATCAACAGGATGACTTTGTGCCAATCAGGCTACATCATGGATTGTTACCCTAAGGAGAGAATTAGGGAAGTCCACGGGCCTGCCATCTTGAGCTTCCAAAGGATACGTTCTATATAAATCGAATAAATAATAATTTAAAAATAATTATAGTTTACTGTACAGACTATACTATACTATATAGCACTATTGTGATAAAAAATAGAACTATAAAAATATAGCACTATTGTGATAAAAAATAGAAATATAAAAATCCAAAATAGCTGCTAAAAATAAAATGATTGTTGTGTGTGTGTGTGTGTGTGTGTGTGTGTATACACACACGCACAAACACAATTTCAGTTCCTTTCATGTAATTGAGAGAGCTCATTTGGCTCATTTGGTAAAGTTCTGAAAAGCAACAAATTAAAGTCAAGAGTTCTAGTCCTGTTTTAGGTATGAAAGCCTTCTGAGAATTTTGGGACAGTCATACCCTGAGCCCTATGAAGACGATAGTAGCAAACCACTTCGGAATATGTTGCCAAAAAAAATGTGTGGACTTGTTCCTGCAATCATTATGAGGCAGGACGGATTTGCTGGCCCATAGCAACAACTTCTGATTGAGTCACATAATTCCTCTGCCGAACCATACTGAACCTACTCCTTGATTAATGGCATCTGGTGGATTGAACAAATATGGAAAACATACCCCAATAGGGAAAGAATGTTGGGTTTTTTGTATCATTTTTTTTCTTCAGACTTTCCCTCTTCCTACACATTCACAGTCTTATGAGCTGAGACCCAAGTTAGAGACAAAAATAATAAATTAATGTGATTAAGTGTTGTGAAAGCCAGTGTATATCAGCCTCTCTCTCTACCATCTCCTTAACTTCCAAGCGGACTTTATAAGGATTCCTGAGTTGATAGGTGCAAAGCAAAATATTTAACAGATCTAAATTTCGTGCTATTTGTGCATCTGTCCCTAAGCATGGACACAATTTGTGCATTTCCAACATATTGATAGATGTTGATAGCTGTAAAAAAAAAAGTTCATTATTCTAAGAAGTAATGTAATATCACATCATACGTATCATATATTTGATAGTTGGAGGTTGGTCGATCTGAAACAGTAGTGGATGGATTTTCCATTAAACATTGTCAGTAATTGCTTAATTTCCTGTGAGATAAATTTGGTTCCTAGAGATAAATTATTTCTTCACTTTATCTGGCATTGGAGGGATCTTGCAATAAAATCTAAAAAAAAAAAAAAAAAAGCGAAGGGGTGCTGAATGTGCTTTATCACTTATCGAACTGTAGTGTTTGCTGATCCTTTTGAAAGCAATGACATGCTCATTTTTTTTAGCAAGACAGTAATGGACTGAAGGAGAAGGAAAAGGCTTGATCAAGTTGCACCAGTAATAAAACGGGCATACATTTGATGATGAAGACTGATCTAAGATGAAATATCTGGTACTTGTTTGGCCTCTTCTCAGTTTCCTAATCAACTGATGTAGACATAGTGCTGAGCTCGTTTTGTCTAAACCAGGGGTGGGCAAACTTGGCAACTTTAAGTATGAAGGACTTCAGCTCCCAGATTTCTCCAGCCAACTTTGCTGGCTGGAGAATTCTGGGAGCTGAAGTCCTTCAGGCTTAAAGTTGCCAAGTTTGCCCATCCCTGGTCTAAACCCATATGCTTCTCTTTCTGACATTGCACCCAGATAATATCCTAGATGAGGATTGGCTGCAACAGCAGTATGAATCCAATTGGAAAGATTCTAAAAGATGATGCCTATTTGACTGATATCTGTAAGATTTTACTATAGTTTAAATGAACGTGTAGTCTTCATATTTTATACAGTAAGTTTAGTTTAGTTTTATTTGATTTGTATACCACTCTTCTCCCTTTTGGGACTCAGGGCGGTGTGCAGCCACAGTAAAATCGGTGATACAAAATCTAAAAGAATATATTAAAAAATATTAAATAAATTTGGCCTCCATATTTAAAATCCCATGCTAAAATTACTTTAAAATCCCATTAAAACTACGACAGGCCGGCAGCACAGAGTAAATGCATCTTCAGGGCCCGACGGAAGAGATGTAGGTCCGAGATCGTCCTTAGTCCAGGGGGTAGGTCATTCCAGAGGGCGGGAGCTGCCACAGAGAAGGCTCTCCCCCTGGGGGTCGCCCGCCGGCATTGTCTGGCCAATGGCACCCTGAGGAAGCCCTCTCTGTGGGAGCGAACTGGTCAGTGGGAGGTATTTGGCAGCAGGAGGCGGTCTTGCAGGTAGCCAGGTCCCTTGCCATGGAGCGCTTTAAAGATGGTCACTAGTACCTTGAAGCGCACCTGGAAAGCCACAGGCAGCCAGTGCAGCTCACGCAGGAGAGGTGTCACATGGGAGCATCTAGAGGTTCCCAGAATCCCCCGCGCGGCCGCATTCTGAACTAACTGGAGCCTCTGGTGCACCTCATGGGAAGCCCCATGTAGAGAGCATTACAATAGTCCAGACAGGACTAAGTATCATGAATTTCACAAAATAACTGTGGTACACATTCATTATTTGTGACATTCTGACAGATGCAATCAATCAATAGATTATGGATGATGGCCGTATAATTTTAGTTTTATGGAAGGCTAACCAACACAGATTGTCAGGAGCTTTTGAAGTTAATGCACAGAAGGAAATCTTTGTCACACTTGTGTGCCTGTGGATATAGGCAAGCATCATTCATTCAGCTCCCTTCATAAGGTTTAACTTAAAAATGTGTACACTACGTCAAGAGTTAAAAGATGTGATCTTCTTTTCACTAAAAACTGACAGATCTTATGGTATTGATTAGTTTTCCAATGGCTCAGCAGCCTGGACATCATAGCTATAGGAGACTTTGGAATGGAAGGGGGAAAAATGAAGGCTGCATGGCTGGGAAGGGGGAGAACTTCAAATGTCATCAAAGCAAATGGTCTGTGAATGTTTCTTCAAAGCTACTCATTAGTTGGCAAGATATCTTGCCACAAAGGTTGTAAAGAGCTTTTCCTGGAGGGGAAGGTATGACAAAATGCACTTCTTGGCAAGACACTTTCAGCTTAAATTGCAGGCCACATTAATTCTTGCTTGAAACATGAAATTAATTAGAGGTTTAACATCTTTTGTGAAATTTTGCCAGAATTACTCGGATAGTCCATTTCCACCCCTCCTTTTTACACATTTTGCCAGGAATAGACCTCAGGCCTTTTCTGTACTCTAATGAAATTACAAATTGAGTTGAATTCCAATGATGCTTGGCTAAAATGAAGAAAATTAAAAATGACTTGGTTACAAGGTGATGTATCAGCTGATTATTGCTGAAAAGAGCTTCCCAACTCATCATTGACAGAATAGATCAAGAACAGAGGTTCACTGCCTCATTGGATGTGGGAGTCCTGCCAATGACTTGGAATCTTCTTCTGATCTCATTTGTCCTTCCAGTCAAATAACTGTCATAAGTAGAGCTGTCGTAGGATTTATATGTCACATGAAAAGAACAGAATCTTGAATTTATATTCAACTTGTGCTACAAGTACAAATACACAACGCATTTCTTTTTAAATCAGCATTCTAATTTTTCATATGCCTGTTGTACATTATGCAGTATAGGCACCTCTTACAGAAATCTATAGGATTTCTATCAATCTAATTGCTTTTTTGCCATTCTTTTAACTAAAAATGTTAATTAAGAAGCTATCAAGTTAAAAAATAAAACATTACCCTTTACCGTCACCCTTATTTTCAAAATTACCTTTGAATCCCACATTGATGTTATTTGAAGATAAAAATGGTAGCCCTGGGATTTGAATCCCCATCTGTCCCCCCCCCCCCCCCGCCCAAAAAGCCAAGCTGGAAATAGTGACAATTTGGGGAAACTAGAAGAAGTATTAGACAGACTTTTTATTTAAAAAAGTGCTTTGACATTTGTTATAGTAAGCAGAGGGTTGCAGTAACTCAGTGGCTAAGACACTGAGCTTGTCGATCAGAAAGGTTAGCAGTTTGGTGGTTCAAATTCACTAATAGAGTGAGCTCCCATTACTTGTCCCAGCTTTTGCCAACCTAGCAATTCTAAAGTATGTAAAAATACAAGTAGAAAAATAGGAACCGTCTTTGGAGGAAAGGTAACAGCGTTCCGTGCACCTTCGGTATTTAGTCATGCCAGCCACATGACCACGGAGATGCCTTTGGACAGTGCTGGCTCTTGGGCTTAGAAATGGAGATGAACACTGCCTCCTAGAATCAGGAATGACTATCACATATGTGCGAGGGGAACCTTTACCTTTATATTAAGCAAAGCAGCCATTCGTGAGAACCCTTCCAGGATGCATTTAGAATTCCAAATGTATCATAAATGTGTTTATTATATGAAAATTTAGATGTGGTTCATTTCTTTTAACACACATATACAGAAAAAGAGGGAGAACTTCTGGTATATTTTCTTTTATTTCTTTAATAAGCTTTGATGATGTGAAGAAGTTTGCTTAAATCATTATGGGTAACTGGTAATTAGCTTTTCTCTCTGTCTTATGGCAAGGTAGTTTCCTCTTCTGTAGTTTCCGAACAATTGGCAGCCAATTTGGGAGAAGCAGCAGAAATCTTCCATCTGCTGTTCTTTCCCTGACCAGTGCATTAGGCAGGTCAATCATACATGTTTCACAATGTCTTCTATCTATTTATTACATTAATTACATCTACCTTTCCTCTAGGAACTCAAATGATTTATTTATTTATTTATTTATTTATTTATTTATTTAATTAAATTTATACCCCGCCCCTCTCCAAATGGACCCAGGGCGGCGCACAGGGATGTTAAAATACATACAAAATATATAAAATATATAAAATTTAAAAAACCTATTCTAATAAATAAACCCTGAGCTAAAAACCGAATTAAAAATCCCAAGTTTAAAACTGTCTAATAGTCAGTAATGGAGGTTACGCTAGGCCGGCTAGATGGAATAGATGTGTCTTCAGACACTTGCGGAAGAGGCGGAGGTCGGAGATGGTGCGGAGTTCAGGGTGTAAGTCGTTCCAGAGGGCTGGGCCCACCACAGAGAAGGCTCTTCCCCTGGGTGTCGCCAGTTGGCATTGTCCAGCCGACGGCACCCTGAGGAGGCCCCCTCTGTGGGAGCGTATCGGTCTGAGGGATGTATGGGGCAGGAGGCGGTCTCGCATATAACTAGGCCCCGAGCCATGGAGCACTTTAAAGATGGTCGTTAAAACCTTGAAGCGCACCCGAAAGACCACAGGAAGCCAGTGCAGCTCGCGCAGGATAGGTGTTATGTGGGAGTGTCTAGGCGCTCCCGTAATCACCCACGCAGCTGCGTTCTGGACTAGCTGCAGCTTTCGGGTGCACCTCAAGGGGAGCCCCATGTAGAGAGCATTACAGTAGTCAAGTCGAGAGGTGACGAGTGCTTGAGTGACTGTGCGTAAGGCACCCCGGTCCAGTAAGGGGCGCAATTGGCGCATCAGGCGTACCTGATGAAACGCCCCCCTGGCCACGGCTGCCACATGATCTTCCATAGACAGCCGGGAATCCAGGAGGACACCCAAATTGCGCGCCCTCTCCATGGGGCCCGGTGTTTCGCCCCCAATGGCCAGAGTTGGAATAATCTGGCTGAACCGGGGCGCCGGAAGCCACAGCCACTCAGTCTTGGATGGGTTGAGCTTGAGTTTGTTACCACCCATCCAGATCCGTACGGCTTCCAAGCACCGGGACATAACCTCGACGGCATCGTTGGGGTGGTCTGGGGTGGATATGTACAACTGAGTATCATCAGCGTACAGATGATATCCCACCCCAAAACCACGGATGATCTCACCTAGCGGCTTCATATATGTGTTGAACAGTAGGGGCGAGAGGACCTACCCCTGAGGAACCCCACATATGAGGGGTCTCGAGGCAAAGCTGGCTGGAGAATTCTGGGAGCTGAAGTCCTTCAGACTTAAAGTTGCAAAGGTTGGAGACCCCTGCTCTAGACATCCTGCAATTCATTTCCCATCATTCCTAGCTACCATGACAGAGAATTTTGGAAGCTGAAGATCTGCAGTGTTGTAGTTGATAGAAAGTTACATTAAAAATGTAATATCTATATCTACATCTATCTGTCTATCTGTCTGTCTGTCTGTCTGTCTATCTATCTATCTATCTATCTATCTATCTATCTATCTATCTATCTATCAAGTTATACTGCACCTTTCTATTGCAGGCACAAGTAATACTGTTAACAACTAAACTAATTGTTGAGCCAGATTCAACTCCTGGTGACTTAATTGATTTATCCATGCAGCTTTCTTGTTTATCCATTACATTCTTATAATAAAATGTCTAGTTCCTTATTTGTTTGCTTTTGTTTCCCAGTTCAGTCCACAAGCCTACAATTTCCTAGTGATCCTTCCACTTATTAACCAAGAGTGATTCATTGTAGCTTTGGCTGATGTTGGCCACCTCCATCAATAAAGATCCCTGGATTAATGTAAGCATGTATCCCTTTAGATGGTTTTGCCTTACAATTCCTATGACTATTTTCATGGAGGCTAAATCAAGTGCAATATCTAGCAGCTCACACAGATCCTCCATTCCTGCCCTAGTCAACCACTACTTCTCTCGTCCATCCCTCAGAGTTGCTGAGTGACTTATTCACCTGCATTCCTGAAAGCACATTGAGCAAATATCACACATCAATTGCCTTTAAAAGGCACCTTAAAGGTTCAGTTTAGTTTGAAAGGTAAACTGTGCTTTATAAATCTTGAAAAACTGCTGAAAAGTCACGGTTAAAAAAAACCCCACTCCTAACTATGTAGCAACTCTGATTACAATACGAGGACAGATTTGTTGTAGTAAAAGCAGGTTAAGAGGCTATAATATAAAATAAAGATCACAATAAAAACTTTTCATAATTATCTTAAATGACTATTTGAAATTATAACTAGTACATTCAATAAAAAATATAAAATTAATCCAAAAATTACCGCTACAAGTGGTAAGATTCTAAGTTTAAAAGATAAAAAGCAAAAATGAGTTGGGAAATAATGAGTTGCAAAATCAATGCACTAGCAAATAATTACCCATTCAATTTAATTCAATTTCAATTTATTTGATTTGTAGACTGCACCCTCTCCCCGAAGGGACTCGGGGCGGTGCACAGGACTTTAAAAACATATATAAATACAACAATACAATATTTAAAATAGAATTAAATAATTTACCTGCGCTAAAAGTTTAAAATCTTAAAACCTTAAAACCCTTTATACTAATCCCAGCAATCCCTATTAAAACAATTTAAATTTATATTGCAAACCTAGGAAGGATAGATTAGGCCAGGCCGGCCAGATTCAACTTCTAAGCCCATGGATTTATTAATATCAAGTCACAGACTTTTTCTCTCTCTTTATTGTCTGATTACAACCTAAAATATTTTCTCAGACTGCATGGAAGTGAATATGCAAATTGTTCATCTGCAGTTGTATCAGATATTATGAGGTCAGCATTAACTCAAACTATGTTAATTACATGAAAATCAGATTTGCAAATTAGAGAGTTCTTTTCAATTTTGATGATTTTTCTGATGATAATCCTGTGTGTCAAACATTCTCTTTGCCCCTTCATTAATAACTGCAAAAAGAGATGTCTATTGCTTGTTGCTTGGATTGCTCTTGTTCCACAATTTGACCAGGATGTTTTCAGGCTGAATCATAAAAAATAAGTAAAAATGAAATGCAATCGAATATTTTGAACAGTACTTTAGAGCAGATGTCTGCTTTTAGAGACACCCCATAATATTAAAATATGGCTCTGGTTTTAACTTTTGCCAGTATTTTAGTAGAAGACATTAAATTCCACCATCTGAATTTCAGTATTTAGACAATATAATCTTCCTTCCAGTGATTGTGTTGGGACTGACCCAATGTACATAAGTAAATTGTAAAATCTTCCTCCCAGCCCCTTGGCATTTTTACAGTTGTTTTGTGATGTCTTTCCGATTCATCAACCCATATTTTCTTTGCAAATGGGCCAGAGTCAAGCTGATTTAGGACCTATTCACATTGTGCTTATATCCTGTCTTGACTTGCTGCTTCTGTGCCATCTGAAATGTATAGTATGAAACTTGCCATTCCTCAATTATTCTGCTTGCTTCCAATCAATAGTGGTTGATACTTGGTCATGTTCACTGGAATTTTTCTGAAATCCATGTTGTATAGCTAGACAAGATATAAACTGAGCCAATAAGCATTGTTCCTAATTTCCTTGCTTGGGAATACAAATAACAGAAATGGCAGATGAATTTAAAAACATGTAGGGATAGAATTAGGTTAAATGGGAAACAGTCCCTTCTTATTAGCAGAAATTTAATGGGAAAGTGTTGGGAAGTGGAATAACTCTTAAGATTTCTCATGTTCATTCAATGTATTTAGATATACTTTTTAATATCACAGGAAATATTGAACACCATTGGGTTTTTTTAAATTGGGAAAAGCCCTAAGGCCAGAAGTGTTTCTTATAGAACAGTATAAAAAGCTCAACTGTCTCTGAAACAGTCTGACATAAATGCTGAAAGATTTTTTTTAAGGGACCATTTCATTCTCCTGTCAGTGGTAGTCAACCTGGTCCCTACTGTCCACTAGTGGGTGGTCCAGCTTTCATGGTGGGCGGTAGGGGTTTTGTCCGATACTGAAGCACTTTCCTTTTTTAAATTTAATTGACTTCCCTATTTTATAAATCACCATCACTGTGGAACTGGTGGGCGGTTAGAAAATTTAACTACTAACAGAGATACAAAAGTGGGCGGTAGGTATAAAAAGGTTGACTACACCTGTTCTAAGTGATTCGTACAGTGCTTTTTGGTTTTGCTTTTAAAAAAATAACCAGGAGGAATCCAATAAACTGTGCAAGTTAACACCCAATATCTCTGTTAAATGTAAATGCAAAAATACTGAGTGCAACTCTGGCACAAAAATTGCAGTAGTATTATCATTAATAATTTATCCTGCACAATCTGGTTTTATTGAAAGGACGCCAAGTTCTGATAATATCAAATGACTGGTAGAAATCTTTGCAATACAGTCTTAAAAATGATGAAATGCCTATAGTGGCTTCATCAGATACAGAAAAGGCTTTTGATGTGCTTATTCAAATTAAAATTTTGGAACAAATTATAAAATGGATTTCCATTAAACTTTATCTTTTTTACTAATTTGTATTATTCCAGTTCTTTCACTTCAATAACTATTAATGCAATTATTACTCCTCTGAGTGATGTATCAGGAAACACATCTAGGACATGCTTTATCTCCTCTTATATTTCATTTTATGTTATCTTTGGCTTGTACAATTAAACAATCCAATGTTTTTTAAGGTATACAGAAAAGAGAAAAAGAAAACAAGTTGTTCCTGCATGCAAATGATATTTTAGGTGTTCTTAATTATTATAAAAACCTCGATTGTGGATGATATGATAAGTTTTCCCTATGGTAAACATTTTCAGTTTATAATAAATTGAAAAAAGGGTAGATTTTGGCAATCACCAACAAGGTTCCTATGGTAATATGAAAAAAAATATGAAACATTAACTTTTGTTCAGATTCTGTGAAATTTGGGAAGGAAATTGTTGCCAGGAAAATGCTCTTCTTGGTAGATCTGAACATTTCATTTGACAAAAATTAATTAAATACATAAATAAATCAAAATAAAATTAAAAAGTTATAAATAAATAAACAAATGAACAAACAAACAAATAGACAGACAGACAGACAGACAAAAATTGATGGACTACTGAGTCCTTTTTGGCCATCAGTTTTCTATGTTTCTATATATTCTATTTCAAAATGTAGAATGCAGATTAATGGTGACATTTAATAAAGGTTGAAAAATACTTAAAAGCCTATGGGGAAAAATAAATGTTGTGAAAATGTATATTAACTCAAGATTGGTATATATTTTAAGAAAAAAAATGTCTATGTTAATTCCACTTACATGTTTTAAACAACTTGTTTTATTAATATTTAAATTTTCTGGAATGGTCAAACATGAAGGCTAGTTGTAAAATGGGGATTTGCTTTTCCCGATTTTCTCTTTTATTACGGAGCATATCTATACTGTATTGCAGTGAAAATGACATTAATTATGTACCGTTATAGGCCCATTGAACAGTTGCACCTTTTGGAATTCTTGAAATGATGGCATATCTAAGAGTCAGTAACCCCCATTACTGACTCTTAGATAGTTTTAAATTTGGGTTTTTTAAATTCGGTTTTTAGCGCAGGGTTTATTAGAATAAGTTTTTTAAAATTTTATATGTTTTATATGTGTTTTAACATCCCTGTGCGCCGCCCTGGGTCCGTTTGGAGAAGGGCGGGGTATAAATTTAATAAAATAAATAAATAAAATAAATGTGCTTGCTTTTAAAAAGTAGTACAAGCTCTATTATATATCCAGCACTGAAAATGATGTCATATATCCAGAAGACATTAAATTTGATCCATGTTCTCATAGGAAATTGAGACTTGGAATATTTTTTGTTTCAAGAATGGAGGGTTTGTGTGGTGAAGTTTGTTGTGAGGAGGGGAAATTGTGGGGTTTGAAAGTACAAGCTGAAAATGGGATTATTATCTGGAATCAGTTAATCATCAAAAAAAATACTTATAAAACTTTTGAAGAGTTGCAGGTAGGCTATAATTGTTCAACAGCAGAAGAATCATACATTCAGTCATGGCATTATTACTTTGGACCAAATGGACTTGAAAACACCCTTGATTTTGAATGTTTTAGAGGATGTTCTTTTTCACCTAAACCAACAATTTACTAACAGTTTTAGATCTATTAAAATTAATATTGGCAGTATGCAAGAAATTTGGGGCAGAGTATAAAAATGATTTATTTCAGGTTTTAAGAAGCATTAAATGTGTGCATACACTTTAGTAGTCTCTTATAGGTGACAATGCTTACTATGGAGAATACAAATGGCAAGTCTGGCTAACAGCAGCCACACTTCCAAACGTAGCCAACAGGGGGCCCAATTATCTTAGACCAAGGCCTGGGAGAATACCCAGATCTTCAGGGCTTTCCCAAATGTTATGCAGGTGTGATACATATGGATAACAGGGGGCATTTCATTCTGGACAGCAGGCAATATTTCATTTAGAGTTCCCACATTTTGTCCCAAAAGTGCAGATGACCAACAGATGGCAGCAAAAAGAACTGTTTTTCTTTCTGTTTGCTGCCATCTGGTGGCCTCTGAAGGTTTGCCACTGAGGTATAATAGTACTAGCCTTGTTTAAATTTGACAATAGGGCTGCCAGTCAGTATATACAGGAACTGGCTTGTGCCCTGATAATCCTAACTTCAAACTCTAATGTTTATCAGTTGGGCTGGGGAAAAAATTGTCATGGAATCTGAGTTTCTGCCAGTTCTGATAAAAATGGTCTGGTTCAGTATACTGCAGTTTCATGCGCTTTTCTCTTTTTTTGAAGAAAATATGCCTAATGATTAATTCTGAAGAGCCACTATCCTCTTCTTCTTATATACTTTAAGAAGTGACCCATTCTGCATTAAATGCTTTTCAGTCACACCAATTGCAGTGAGAGGGAATCTGCACATACGTATTTAGCCCTCTTACAAAATGAACAGGCAGCAAAATGAATTTTTTAATTGAATGCCATCAAAATCATGCGAACTGAAAATGCAGAATAATCTATATAAATAAAAATGTAAAATAGTTTGTAGGAATCCACTAATCTCAAAAACTACTGGACCAATTTACCTCAATTTTTCACACAATGTTCACAAGGACTTCCGATAATAGAATAGCTACTCATTTTGTGCCTAGCACACGTGTGTCATGTGCAAGGTACACAAATGTAAAATGTACCCACTGAAAATGTTTTCACCTCCCTGTAACTCCTCCCACCTGGCATTTCCAACAGTCAGTTCCTCAAAAAGACTGTACGGAGGCCTCTTAGGGCCAAAAAGGCACTGAGATAGCAAACTCCCAGGTGGCCCATAGAGAGAGAGAGGGGAAGAAATACAGTTTAATAAAAGAGGGACTAGGGAAGACAGGATAGCAGCCTTCCAATATCTCAGGGGTTGCCACAAAGAAGAGGAAGTCAAACTATTCTCCAGAATAGGTCCAGAATAGTTCTCCAGCTTGCCTCCAGAAGTTCTGAATGCCCCAACACTGCAAGTCTTTAAGAAGATGTTGGGTAGCCATTTGTCTGAAATGGTACAGGGCTTCCTGCCTAGCCAGGGAGTTGGACTAGATGACCTCCAAGGTCCCTTCCAACTCTGCTATTGTATTATTGTATTACAGTAGGTAGGTAAGTAGAGGATAGACAGAGAAGGAGAAATACGGTAGGTAGGTAGGTAGGTAGGTAGGTAGGTAGGTAGGTAGGTAGGTAGGTAGATGTATAGATAGATAGCGAGAAATACAGTAGGTAGGTAGATTGGTAGAGGAATAGAGAGAGAGGGAGAAATACAGTAGGTAGGTAGTTAGAGGGATAGAGAGGGGGAAATACAGGAGGTAGGTAGGTAGATAGAGGGAGAAAGGAAGAAATACAGTAGGTAGGTAGAGGGATAGATAGAGGGGGAGAAATACAGTAGGTAGGTAGATTGGGGGTTATATGGTGGTTGTGTGTATGTGTGCAGGTGTAGATCTACACACAGATTGGTTGGCCATTTAACCAGACTGAGCCACAGCAATGCGTGGCCGGGTATAACTAGTTAAAAATAAAAATAATAGAATAAAAATCAAAGGTTTTTTTTGTTGTTGTTCTATTTTTCTCTCTCTTTAGTTATTATAAAGCAGAACTAGGGAGAAATTTTCTAACAATGAGAACAATTAACCAGTGGAATGGTTTGCATTCAGAAGTTGTGGGTGTTCCATCACTTGAGCCTTTTAAGAAAAGACCAGACAGCCATTTGCCTGGAATGGTATAAGGCTGTGATGGCGAACCTATGGCACAGGTGCCATTTCTTAGGACATGCGAGGCATTGCCCTGTCAGCTCCAGCACTCTTGTGTGTGCTGGCCAGTTGATTTAGGCCTTCTTTTGAGGCTGTTTTTTGCCCTCTGGTGGCTTCAGGTAAGCTGCTGAAACCTCTGGAGGTGGGGGGAGGCTGTTTTCACCATCCCCAGGCTCCTAGAAAGCCTCTGGAGCCTGGGGAGGGCGAAAAAAGCACACCAAAAGCAGGGGGTTGTGCACATAGCATTATGGGTGTGGCATGCCCACGCACAACCCCCCTGCGCTCCCCCCGCTTTTGGCACAGACATCCTTGAATCTGTGGCTCTTCATATATACTATATCTTCTTGAGACATATCATACCGTGTTTCTGGCTTAAAATAACTTGAAAATATATGTCCTATTACTTCAAGTGGGATTGCTAGACCAACCTCTCAAAAAGTGGTGTCTGCAATTGTCTTGCACCAACATAGAAGCCACAATTGTCAAGAGAAGCAGAGCAGCTCTGCTAAACAAAAACTTCCAAGGTTTCCTTTGAGGAAACTTTGGAAATCTGACAAAGTAAGCATCCCTCTTCAAGCGCAAATATTTTAAACATCCTTATTTCATATTTACACAAAAGGGGATAGTATATTACTAAAGATATAAATTATAGTGCATTTTATTAGATCATGTCCACGTCAGCTATACCCACACAAGTCTCACAAGATTTCCCTGGACTATCCTCACTTGCAAATAGTAAAATCTTCCAGCGGCAGTGCTGCACACTTTAGTTTATTTTGGAAGAGCACTCAGTGCAATATTTGTGTTTCAAAGCAGAACATATTGGAAGAAAACAAATGTTCTAAAAAGAGGTAGCAGCACCATTTCCCCACAGAAAGCAATGTATAATTTAATCCAAAATCTATACCTTTAGTGCCAAATCTCTCTTCAGATAATCTCTTAAATCACTCACATTTCTCATCTTTTGTGGTTCATAACTAAAAACTCCTTTGGCCCCTGAGCTAAAGTGCAGATCCTACCTGTAAGAACATAGATAGGGAACCTCTAGCCTTTCAGCTACTGTTGGATTCCAACTTCTATCAGCCCACCCAGGGGGAAATGATCGAAGTTTTAGTCCAACAACATCCATAAGACCACAACTTCGCTTCCTCTTAGATTTTGGAGATCTTTCATTTTAAATCACGTTGTGGAAGAGCCGTAGAGGATATCACTGATCCACTTGAACTATTAGCCAGCAAACAATCCAATATTAGCAATAAGATATGTTTGTGTAAGCTTATAGAAAGAACAAAACACGGGTGATGAAAGATTCACTCCTCTAGATTAATACTTGTTTCTAAAACAAATGATAATCAGAAATATTAGGTAACACAATGCCTTGGATAATGTTACACTGTGCATCTGGCAAGCTGTATAATTTCTAGTGAAAAGTTGTATTTTCTCAACTGAATCCAGAGCTTTTATTAATCCATAGGTAAATGCCTGGCTTGCATTCTGACCAATGTTTATGGTGTTTGGCAAAAGCCCAGTAGCTACTTTACTTCGATATGATTAATTTCTTGCATAACGTGAGGCTTTACATATAAGGAGTTCAAATAATCTTAGTAGGTCGAAGAGAAATAAAAAGCCTTGTGTGCTTCACATTTGAAGAACGTCTGAAACAACACCAGAATGTGAAGCGTGCCAATAATAATACCAGCTAGCCATGAAAAAAAGGTGGCTAGCCATGAAAGAGACAACCACAAGAGACATAAAATTGCTGAAGGGATACCAGTGCAAAAGTAATTGCTTGACTTTCAGAGCCAAACATTCTGCATTAGAACTGGACTTCCCCAAGAGCTGAGAAGCTAAAGGAAGAGGACGTTGCCAAAACTCCACATTTTATGATGATGGCACAACTGACGGACATTTTGCTAAACTCCCTTTCCTTCCCCAAATCTCTTTGCCAATAAGAATTCTCCGTTATTCTGATTAATTCTACACATGGGAAGAAAAGATAGTTGCTGGTCCTCTCAGTAACTTGGTGTTTCAATCTCAGTCCTTCTTTCCAATTAAGCAATTTCTTTCATTTCTCTGAATGTGCTTTCTGCTTTTTCTTGAGGCACAAATATACCTATATCATAAAGGGACCTTTATGAATTGGGACACCAAAGCAAACAGCAAAGAATTTTTAACCACAACCATTTGTGAACCAATAAAAATCTTATCCTTTTGGAAGTAGTCAGATACTATGGCCTATGCTTTTTAAAGGAGCATTCCATTTCAAAGTAGCCAGTCCGTAGCCGGAATAATTAGCTAAACCAACAAACAAATATCTAGATTCTTTGTGGCCTCTGGGTTCACCTTCAACTACTGCTGTAAGCAGCAATTTTGCACTACTGTCCAACATTTAGCACATTATCCTCCTCCTGAGTCTGACAGTCCCATCTTTAGTCATTCAAAAGAGATGTACTTACAAACAGTATCTAGTTCCTGCCAAGGCTTCTTGTTCTCACCTCAGCTCCTTTTTGCGGCAAGGGGAAAAATAATTTTAAAAAAAGCCTCAGTCTACTTGAGCGCATTCCTGCACCCTTGATGCTTCTGTGCATGCGTAGAAATGTGGGCATGGGCAGAGCCTCCCACCACTTCTACTACCGGTTCGCCCAATCTGGGCCGAACCGGCAGCAACCTACCTCTGAGTGAAAAGAATGAAGTAGCTCCTTGACATGACTATAAAGAATGGTGAGGCTGTGGCGAAGACAGAGGAGAGTTTCATATAATTTTAGCACTGGTTTGCCGTGCACTGAAACTGTGAGTGTGCACCTTCCATGCCTGCACATGGCCTTCTGCGCATGCACTTTGCTTGCATATGTGGCTTGCATGATTGCACATGGCAAATGTGTCTAAATAGGACGGCATAGCACCGGGGCCGGCTGCCACTACTGGGTTGCCTGAACTGGTCTGAACCGGCTGAATATCACCACTGGGCTAAGTGCAATGATACTATCCAACTTGAAAGTATGGGAGCACTCCTGAGAACCAGAAGGTAAATGAATCAGAGTTCCCATGAGAAAAGATACTTGAAATCTTTTTTTCCCCTATAATGTGTCTCCTTTGAAGCAGCAGCTGAACCGACAGCTAATCGGCTCAGTTTCACAAAGCTCAAAGAAGCCCAAATTGTCAGGATGCAATGCCAGATTGATACCGAGTTAATATGCAAAAAGATCTAAGTGTCCACCCACATCCTTGGGTTAATAAAATCACATTCCATATCTTTTGGATGTTAAAGCAGTTTTAGTATGATGGAGAAAATTATGCAGGGATAAAGTATATAATATTGTCTTATCTCTGCAAGTACCATAATAGAAACATAAGGATCCCATGACCATACGACATATAGATACTGTACATATCATAGTAGATATGGACTGTGGTGGCACAGTGGTTATAATGCAGTACTGCAGGCTACTTCTGCTGATTGCTGGATGCCAGCAATTTGGAAGTTCACATTTCACCATCTCAAGGTTGACTCAGCCTTTCATCCTTCCACAGTTGGTAAAAGGAGGAGCCATTTTGTTGGGGGAAATATGCTGACTCTGTAGAGAGGGTTGTAAAACACTGTGAAGCAGTATATAAGTCTAAATGCTGTTGCTAGTGCTAGAGCTAGATGGTGTCCACTGAAGTAGGCAGATATAGATAAAGTTCCCCTCAGACACATGTGCTAGTTGTTCCTGACTCTAGGGGGCAGTGCTCATCTGTGTTTGAAAGCCAAAGAGTCAGCGCTGTCCAAAAACATCTCTGTGGTCATGTGTCCGGCATGACTAAATGCTGAAGGCACACAGAACGCTGTTACCTTCCCACCAAAAGTGGTCCCTATTTTTCTACTTGCATTTTTACGTGCTTTCGAACTGCTAGGTTGGCAGAAGCTGGGACAAGTAACGCGATGTTAGGGATTTGAATTGACGAACTGCCTGCCTTTCTGATTGACAAGCTCAGAGTCTTAGCCACTGAGCCACTGCGTTTTCCCCCGGCAGATATATCAAATCTAAGTAATAACAACAATAATGGACCCATGCAATTCACCATTTCCATCATTAGATGATTCTGAAACTGATCCATAGACTTCTTCCAGAGAAGTCGATGAGAAGGAAACTAGGCTGTAGCTCCCTGTGGGATCAAGTTGAGAGTTTGAGCCATGGATCTCCACATATAGTCACTGTTGGTTAGCAAAGCTCCCACCCACATAGGAAAACATTATAGCCATCCTGGCTAGTGGAGAGCAATAGGAAGGGCCAATCCTCCAGAATCTGAAAATAATTCTCTGTTATGAAGGTTGTCCAAGCCACATTAGTAGAATTAATGCTTCCCAATTCTGTGGCCAGCACCTCCCAGTAGGTTAGATTGACAGTGATGAATTATGACAGAGGAATGTAAGAATTATGTCGATTCTACAGATGAAGCATAAGAAACAAAAGAGCCACAGAACCTGCTACATGTGTTTCTGTTGTTTTGATCTTGATGTACCCAATACGTAATGGGAAGAGGACTTGCTGGGAAAGACCAGATATTATTAGTGCATGTTTATTTGCACTGATAAAAATGGGGACAAAATTAATGTTTGTGTACAATATATTTTTGAGGCTGATCATTGAGAAAGTTGTTGAAGTTTATGCAAAGTAGCGCAGCTGGTCTATCCCACTGCACTCTTGCAGGCCTCCTCAGGAGGGTAATTCTGTGGATGCAATTGTCTTTCTGGAAGATTGAAAACTCACTTTCTGAGACTCCAGTGTGCTGACATTTTCTTTTCTCTGGAGACTGATTGAAGTAAGAGAGTTATTGCCATGAAGAAGCAGAATTGCCTGCTGGAGTCATCACTAGCATTCAGTCAAAGAAGATCCCTGGTGTCTTCTCTAACAGATGTATCCCAACTCTGTGGGGAGAACAAATTTCAGAGCTATTAAGTTCACTTGTAATCCAGACTTTCTGGCTAACAGGCCAAACACATAACTGAAGCTGATTTAGTAGCACTTAGAAGCACAATTTTGTGATGCGACTTTCTAGAAGATTAAAAAAAAAATCAGGTTACATAGTAGACATGTCACAGCATTCGAGCTGCTTCTAGATTTATATCAACCATTCCCCTACATGCATATACATACATGTGTACACACATACACACACACAGAGTCAACCTGCATTCATTTCATTTCAGAATACAAATAACTCTGCCCATATTGGGTATGTGTTAGATTACAAATAAAAGAAATAGAAGTCTTCCTACTGTAGATTTATTTCAAGAAAATTCTGAAGAAAATGAATGATTTATGTGAATAGGTTCCAATGTTTTTGTTATTACAGTGACACAGTAAATTTCCTTTTTTTTAAAAATGTATCCCCATCAAGAGTTTTCTAATCAAGAATAGGATATTTGCACCTTCCTGTATGGACAGAAAATCCAACAAATCCTCACCTCTTTCCCATTTATAGCATCCTAGTTCTGTAACATTGCCTCTTAATAAAGCTAGACTGGCCCTTTCAAGATGCAATCAGGAGAAAAGTCTCCTGTGTGCAGCACATGGGAGCCTCCCTCCTACTCAAGTGTTATCTTCACAAACTTGAAAAGCAGCTTCAGTTTAGAGACAATTGGCCCATTTTAATCTATTCAGCTTCACAGGAGAGGGTAATTAGATTACCAGTGAATGAAACAACTGTACCATACCAAAATAGTAGGATAATTCTAAATATTATTTACTATAAAGGGGAACAGTGAGAACATCAGTGGTGGGTTCCTATTGGATTGGACCAGTTCAGCCAAACCGGTAATAGCTTGGCGACCTGGGTTGCTGGAACTGGCAGCGACCAAGGCCTGCCACATCTCCAAACCTGTTCTTCTTTTTTGCTTCTGTGCATGTGCAGAGCAATTATTTTTTTTATTTTTTTTTTATATTGAAAAAGTTTTATTGGTTTTTACAATTTTCCAAAAGGGTAGGGTAAGGGATACAGAAACATTTTAAGAACTTTCACGTCGGGATCATTGGCCCTTCCAGGGCTTCATAATAAAACATTAAAGAAAAAACATTTTTCAAAAATATTACAAGGTGAAAATAAGTACATGTTTCCTAAATTCCCAATTCTATGCTGGCAGTTGTGTGCAAACATCCAGATATAAAGGTTATACAATGTTAATAAAAAAGCAAAGTTATTTTTTCGATCTAAGTCTCTTGGCAATTGTATCTTCTTTTTCTCCTTCCTGGCCCCCAGGGGGCGGGGCCGTGGCCCCCCCTGCCCCCCCTGAATCGTCCTCCAGGACAGAGGAATGTTTTTTAAGAAAGGCTTCCGCCCCAACAACTGTTTTAATCCTTACTCTTCCTTCATCCCAGAACACCAACATCCCTTCCGGCATCGCCCACTTAAACCAAATCCCGTGGTCAAACAATTTTTTGGATAAGAAGGAGTACCTCCTTCTCATCTCTCTAATCTTTTTTGGGATCTGCTTCAAGATGGCGACTTCCTTTTGTTGGTAAATTAACGGCCCCCCTCTCTGCGCCTTCAAAATTCCCTCTCTGGTAGACCTTCTAACAAATTTAATATGTATCTCTCTGGGTACTTCATTTATCCTGGCATATGTCGAATTTATTCTGTAGACTAGGTCAATGTCCCCCCTGATCTCATCTTTAGGTTTATGTAAATAGTCTGCTAAAATTGTACTCATGAGTTCAGGAAGACATTCACCAGATTCTTCAGAAATGTTCTGAAATCTTAAAAAATATGACATCCTTTCAAAATCCATCCTAGACATATGCCCAGTCAGTTCTCCAACCTCACTACTAACATTTTTAAGCTCTCCCTTTGCCCCAACCAGCCCCCCTTCCAGCTCCTCAGTCTTCTGTGTGTTCTCCAGCACTTGCTTCCGTGTTTCCAAAAGATCCTTCTTGAAGCTGCTATTGTCTTCTCTCAAAGCTTTAATTTCCTGCACCAAAGCTTGTAACACTGATTCCATTGATGTCATTCTTTGTTCCAATCCTGCCAATTCTGATTTTGATGCCATGGTAAGCTGTTAAAGTCAGTGCCACTAAGATGGCGTTTTTTGGGTGGGGTCGTTGAAGCAGGTCAGGAGAAAAGTTCAAATGAGAGTTGTAAAAAGTTCAAGACCCAGAAGAGAAACACTTTTCACAGTCAATAATTATAGCAGAGAAGGCACTCCAGGGAAGGAATCAATTAATCCAGAAATTTCTTCATTAGTAGAGAGAGGGAGTCCAAATCACAAAGAGATGTTGGTAATTTTCCATAAGTAAAAATAATCATTCAGGAACAGAGGGCAGCCATCCTCCACCGCCCAGTCTGAGAGCCAGCAGGAGAAAGTAACAGAAGAAAAATTGTTTCAAGCCAGCCGGACTTAGATACATTGTAAAGAAACAAGCCGCAAAACACTTTCACTTGCATTCAAAACAGTCCGGATGTGAAATGTCCGCTTCCTCGCAATGAGGAGCCATTTCTAAGCGCTGCTTTAGATCCGAGGGGGGGTTTAACAAACAAACACCCCCCTCTATGTTCTTTCAGTCCAGGCTGCCAGCACAAATAAATAAATCACTCACTCTTCACCTCGCCGCCAAAGCCCCGGGAAGCCTTCCGACCCAAACACTCAGTTCTTTTCAAATTCCTCGTTCGTTGCCGTCCTCCATTGGCGAAGGGAAAACCATGGTGGGGGGGATTTTTTGAGGGCAAAAAGTGCTTCCCCCGGGCTCCAGAGGCCTTCTGGAGGCCGTAAACAGGCCCATTTCTGGACTTCTGGAACCTCCTTGGAACCTCCCCCCCTCCCGGAGCCACCTTGTGGGCCCTGCACTTACTTTGCATAATGAACGGGCCACGTGGAGACTACAGGGAGGGGCGGGGTGGGAGGGGCAGGGTGGGTGGAGCCAGCCAGATGTGGCATTTTGGTGTTCACCGAATGCGGCAGAATCCTAGCTAGAGGATCGCCCATATCTGTGCGAACCCCCAGTAGCCCACCCATGAATAAACCCCAATTATTACTGTTTGATTTTATAAAGATTATCCCTAATTCTGTAGGACCTGGTAAAGCCATTGCTTTCCGAAAACACTTTGGACAATTTTTAAGAGGAAATATTTAGGCCTTTGGGAAATGCTGTGTCATTTCCCCAACTTTCCTGAGGTCCAAAAGGGGCAGACTGTCTTTTCGTAAATCACCTTGTCAAATGCATAAAACTTTTGAACAGCAGGTATAAATGTAACTGTTGCTAAGAATAGCAGCAACAAAAATGTTATCCGTAGAGGAAGACAAACCCAAGTTTAAAAACAGTACAGTTCTAAAGAGCAAGATTTGAGAACTGTCAGCTCTAATGATAATCCACTATCTTTCAGGGACTGCTGCATTGACTTTGAAATGCAATAAACCAGGGGAATTATTTTTAATTACTTTACCTCATGGCTAAGACATAACTGACAAGTTCTCAGAAGAAAATAATAGAAGATCAATCAGAATGAAGGAGAGGGAAAAAGTACACAGAAAATAATACATGATGACGATGACGACAATGATGATTATATCGTTTTGACTATTTTGCTGCTTAAAGGCAAAGGGGTGCCCAGAAGGAAGAAAGGGGGGAAAAAGAGGGTGAGGCATATTCTTCCTCTCTCTTACAAAGCCAATTTGCAAATCTCTTAAGATATGTTATCAGGCAAGAAATAACTTGCAAGATCAAGAAATTCAAGCAGTTTTCTGCTGTGCTCCACTACATTCCAGATATTTACACAAGTACTAAACATGTAAAATGATTACGATATGACCCTCCCCCCAAATAGTGGTCTTAGCCTAGTAAGTCAGATTCCATCAAAAGGAAAAGATGAATATAACTCAGATTCCAACAAAAGGAAAAATATAGAGGTGTGTGTGTGTGTGTGTGTGTGTGCGTGCGTGCAGGTTACTTTTTGAGATGATCAATAAATAAGTCAGGGAGACTAGTATAGATCTATTTCGAGCTTTTTAGCTCTCATCAGCTAGCCATACCCTTACTGGGATTCGAACTGAGGCTATATTACATACTAGGCAGGAGCCTTAGCCATTTGAGCCACCAGGTTCTCTTCCTGATCAGCTGAGACAGGAGGATAAGTATACACTTGTGTCACAACACCCTGTTAAGCCCCAATTAAGGGAGGAAGTGTACTGCTCTCCTTTTCTGCCTTTTGGCTCATCACCAGAGGCCATCTAGACAGAAAGCTATGAGTTCCATTTTGTAATTTTTTTATATGTGTGTTAGGTTTTTTAGCTGATCAATAAATAAATCAGGGTGACTAGGATAGATCTATTTTGAGCTATTTAGCTCTCATCAGCTAGCCATACCCTTACTGGGATTCGAACCAGGGAAGTATTACATGTGAGGCAGTTGTAATTATATATATGCTGGTATTGCTGGCTTCGGGGATTTTCCCGTGTATAAGGCATAGAAATGTTATTGTGACTGTCACAGACAGAAGCCTGCCTGATGATGACAAGTGAGATCTTGTCGAAACGTTGCAATAACATTTCTATGCCTTATACACGGGAAAATCCCCGAAGCCAGCAATACCAGCATACCTACACCCGTGAAAATCTACGAAAACATATATATGTGTGTGTGTGTGTGTGTGTGTGTGTGTGTGTGTGTGTGTGTTAAGGGCTGATTAATAAATAAGAGACCAGGATGGATCCATTTCGGGCTTATTAGCCCTCTTCAGCTGGCCATACTACCTCCACTGGGGTTTGAACTGGCACTCTCCAGCATATCAAGCAAGGCTCTCTATGCTTTGAGCTATCCGGCTTCCCCTGATTACATCAAACATGCGATAACATTTCCATGCCTTATACACGGGAAAATACCCGAAGCAAGCAATATATATATGTTAGATTTTTTAAGGGCTGATTTAATAATTAAGAGACCTAAAAAATCTAACACATACCTAAAAAAACAGCAGCAATCTTAATGGGTCTCTGTCTGCATGATCTCTAGGTTGAGTCGGTAACAATTAAATAGAAGTAATTAAATCAGCAGAAAATAAATCAGCAACAGGCATCGGAAAGGATGTAGTCGTTCTGGAGTAATTAGAACGATCGAGGCTGATCCTTAGAGCAGGAATGGAGGAAAGTTGCTAGTATACAAATGGTAAGCACACGTCCCCACGTTTCAACAGTTTTACTCGATTTCCCTTCTCTAAATTTCATTGGTTTAATTCTACTGGGGTACATGCTGCAGATGTCTCTGTGGATATGTTGTCATACTTTGGCACAATTTTGCAAATATTTACTTTCTTCTCACATTCTGCAAGTTAGTGGGAAAACTTTTTGAATTCCCTTGAAGAGCTACACTAATGCCAGATGGCTTTAATGGCTGTGTGTGTAATCAAACATGTATATTTACTCCATATTGATGAATTCCAGGCATTGCACAAAGCAGGCAAGGCCAGTGTAAAACCAGAGCCTATTTTAGCATCTCTAAACTTTATTATGTAAGCCTGCTGTGACTTAGCTTCATTTTCTTTTTTGCTACATCGATACAAGCTTTAAGAAGTGTTGGTTGCCATGAATGAAACTGCATTAGGTGTATAAGGTTCATATTAACAGTCTCTCCAAAACAGGCTTAGCATGGACATGGATTCAAATCCAGGTTCAAGGATCACCAGAACAACATCTGACGGATCTGTTCTCCTTCACCTGCAGCACCCTAATCTCCAAAATAGAAGTGATGAATCAGCATTTAGCTTCAGCTGACACGTTTGTTTTGATTGGCTGAGGCAGGTCCCTTTGTGTTCACATTTCTTTGGCAACGTTATAGTTCAACATTTGAAAATTAACTGACATTACAGAGCCCATATTTTTACATTCTTTGGAGCTCTCAGGAGAAGGGCTTTTCATCAGTTACAGGAAGGGCTCTTTACATTTTTATTTGCATTCATATATAGGAAAAAAGAAAAATAAACAGAAAAAAGGAAAGATGAAAAAACAAAAGCATACACACATTCACATTCCCTCACACATATTATTACTCAATTTTTAAACACAGCTCTAAACTTTGACTGCAAAATTTTTCCATATTGATAGAAAGCCACAGTTTATATTTGAGAAATCCACAATTTTTTATATAATGATACATTCTAAACTGTTGGAATATCATTCAAAATCGCAATATTGGGACAAATCTAAATCATATGCATACATTTCCTTTCCGTTATTTTGCAATTCCAATATTACAAAGCTGGCAGCTGGCAGCTTTTTGAAATATTTTTTTTTAAATACACAATCAACATGAAAAAAATATTTACTTTAATTAATCTCATGTTCAGAAATATATTAATATTGTAAAGATTTCTCCCTATTGATATATGTCCATATGATATACCAAATTTTTATTCAACAGTTCTGGTAAATTACTAATGCTCACCTTAATGATGGTCCTTAAAGGTCATAAACATTTACATATGTAAATGTGTGTGCGTGTGTGCAATGTAGATTTGGAGTCATCCATGGCACATTTCAATGCTGTGAGTAATCCAGCAATCTTAAATGCTGCCAATATGTCTGAACCACATAGTGAAATCAAAAGTTGGATATAGTGCCATGTTTCAATTTTGGATAATTCCTCCTGAATTAACTCGAGTGATGATTGGCAACGAGCTGATCTATATTAATAATAACTTTAGTGTAATCAATGAATACAAAGGTTAAAAAACTGAAATTTTCAAACAAGGATTATTCCAAGTATGAGTTTATCATAATTTTCAAATATGCTTTGTGGGTGTTAATGTTGGAAGGCAACAAAATTTTGATTAAAAAAGCATCTGATCTCTACTAGGCCAGAGAGTCATATTATACATTTCTAATTGTGCCCATTGTGACTTAATCACTTTGGATTCCATAAAGCAGTTAAAATATATTTCAGCAATAAAACTTAAAGTCAACACCTCTATTATCACCTGGATAAAAACTTTATCTATAAATGTATCATTCTAGTTGAAATATATTAAAGGTATTAACGGGGGTATACTTCTAGAAATTTACATAAATTGTGAAGTAAAATCTTATATAAAGGTATTTGAATTACCATCTACAGTATTTATGCCAATATTAATCTGGAATGAACAATGATTACCTCTATTAAAAGCATTCTTTTTCTGATTTAAGTTAAATAAAATAATTCAAACAACAAGCAAGGCAATAATTTTATAAGTTTCCATAGTTACATTACAGTTTATAGGAATTGCATAACACTTTGTCTGAGTAACTTGAAAAGTTACCAAACTGTTATATTAAAATGAATCAATACATTGTAATGTAAAGCATTCTTATACATAAAAAACCCATAATATCTCAGCAGCATATAATAATTTGTATTCATCTTCAGATACTTTTTGCCTAGAATGTTTTTGGATTTCCTAAAAAAAACAAAGACCAAAAACAAAAATGCAAAGAATGCCCTTGACTAATTCCTCGAAAGTAATTCTTGAATTTTCACTTCTATATATTTGAACAACAAATATATGAAATATGTTTCATCAACAAATTGATGAAATATCTTTCTCGTGAGGAAATATATGTTTCTGCCCCCCCCCAAAAAAAACTGGGGAGGGGCAGATTACTGAATTTAGGAAGCATTTGTGTTTTATCGTGTGTGTGTGTGTGTGTGTGTGCGTGAGAGAGAGAGAGAGAGAGAGAGAGAGAGAGAGAGAGAGAGAGAGAGAGAGAGAGAGAGAACTTATCCTTCCTAGGGTTGAGAGGTTTAATTGACTAAGGTCACTTAATTGGTTTTGTGCCTAAGGCAGGACTAGAACTCATAGTCTTCCAGTTTTGAGCCTGATGCCTTTATCACCACACTTTAGGTGAGCAGTATCTCACAACAAAGTCAAAGAAAATAGGAAATAGTTTTCATTTAATAGAGATAAAGTTTAGAAGAACTAAAAAGAAAAACCAAAAAGTTTTAATAATCAAAAGAAAAAAAAATAAAGCATTGAACAGCAAATCCTAAAGAAATAAGAGAGAACAAAATGTACAAAATAAAACATACAAAATTATATTCATTGTTTGCAAATAAACAAGAAAATTGAAGAAAAACGCATTAATGCATTTAAAAACAGCAATAGCCAAAGAGTGACTAAAACCAAAGATAAAAGTAACAAATTCAAATGTTTTTTCCTCAAATATATCAATAATAAAAAGTAATCAATATTTAAATAGATTAACATTCAGAGCATTAGCTCCAGAAGATACTAATTGTGGCATCTCCTTTCTCTATTTCAGAAATTTTGATTAGAAATCTCTGAAGTTTTTAATTCTATTCAAAGTGGAAAATGCAAATTTCTATTTATATGCAATACTTCGTACCAAAGGGACCCCTTACCAAATGTTTGGAAAAAGTCTAAGATAATTTTGATCCTTAAGGCAGGTAAAAGTTCTTAGGAACTTTCATTTTATTGGCCCATTTTAATTCTCAATATGGACTATAAAGTAAAGCTCATAGTTTAACTATATTAATTTAATTTATAGATAATTGATTAAAAGGGTTTAAAGTAAAATTATGCATAAAGATCCATCAGGTTTTATTCCAAATTAAAATATATCTGCTCCTATCTGGAAATTATTAAATATTATACAAAGACTAAAGTTAATAAATTCTTACTAGTTATGTGCTCTTTAGATATATTTAGAACCTTTGAAACTCTGGAACTACCACTTTTAAAACAAATATTATTTAAATTTGAGGCCTGAGTTTACAAAATGAATAAAATCCAGGTAAAGCTTAACAATTATGCCTCAGATTTTATCATGATTTTAAGAGTGTGTACCAAGCAGGATTGTTTCTTATCACTGTATTATTCAACCTAGCTATATAAGCACTAGAAATAGCATTTGGATCAGAGGTGGGCTGCTACCGGTTCACATGATTTTGGGCGAACCCATAGTGGAAATTGCAACTGGGTCACCGAACCAATAGGGATGGCAGGCTCGTCACACCTTTGAACCAGTTCCGCGGTTGCCACATCATCTTTTTTTCTCATTTTTAATCTTCTGCACATGTGCAGACCTATTTACAGACAACTGCATAGGCGTGCAGAGCACACACAAAGCATGCACACACCGAACCATCAGTAACGCTGGCAGCAACCGACCCCTGATTTGTCAGATTTCTGGGATAAAATTGTGTGACAAGATATATCTTTTAAATCAAAGATGATATGGCTCTGACCCTCTCAAATGCTTCCCCTTCAGCTAAGTATATTAAGGAGTTAGAGGAATTTGCACAGGTGTTAGGACTACACTTAATTTTCACAAATTGCATCTGATTTTTTTTCCAAAGCAAAATTTACAGCTTAAGGAATTCCAATACTAAATAAATCTTTACATATTTAGGCATCACTATTATTAAGAATGTTAGTAAACTTTTACTAATTATTTGCTAATAAACTTTCTCTGACATGGAAGAAATTAAAAAGGAATATGAAAATCTGGGCTTTGAAACATTTTAATATGTTAGGGTGAATTACAATGGTAAAAATGAAAATCTTTTCATGATTCAACTTTTTATTTCAATGCCTGCCTATGGAAATTCCAATATGGGCTTTAAGTCAAAAAGAAAGAAAGAAAGAAAGAAAGAAAGAAAGAAAGAAAGAAAGAAAGAAAGAAAGAAAGAAAGAAAGAAAGAAAGAAAGAAAGAAAGAAAGAAAGAAAGAAAGAAAGAAAGAAAGAAAGAAAGAAAATATTTGCTTTCTTGCAAAACGTTTTGCATAAATAACATTATTTTATATAGATCTCAGAACCAGGGAGGGAGAGCAATATATTATTAAGCAGCACAGTTAGGGCACATGATTCCATTTATTATAGAAGATATTTCTAAACAATGGATCCAAAATGAAAATCTATTAGTGCCAAATAATATGATAAATCAAGATTTTTTTCACCCAAAATATTTTTCAATAATTAAACTGATTGAAAATGTTTTTACTTAAATAATGCTTCAAATTTGGAAGACTAAATGCATGGCTTTGATAAAGGATACTTCTCCTTAAGGATCTTTAATAATACATGTAGACCAAGATACCTAACATGGTTTGATTAAAATGAAATATTTGAGAAAATACAATATTTATAGACTAAAATACTTTATAGCATTAAAGTACCTCTCAATGAATAGGTGATAGATTCCAGGGGTCTTTTAATATCAATTGAAATTTCTCTGGGGCAATAGAAACATTGGAATTATAACCACATGATTTTATACCAATTTTGAGTATTTAACCATGGCCTGGATGATGGAGAATCTCCATAGACAATTCACTTCAGTGCAAGAACTGCAATGTAAGATTATTTATTGCAGGCACTTGATTCCTGTTTGGCACATATATATCAACATTATCCTTCCAAATGGTGGAGAAGTTGTCCAAACCAAGGGGTCAGTTTTTCATTTGTGGCAGTCATGTGATAAACTTTTGGCATAAAAGTTTTGAGCAGATAAGTAACACTCCCAAACAAAGAATTGAATTCTACCTGTCTCTTTATTCACATTCTAGGGTTGGTTCCCCCCCCCCCCTGTATTTTGTATTTGTATACATGCACCTTGGATTTATATTGTCTGGCATTGTTAAATAAATAAATAAATAAACACAAATGAATAAAAACTAATACAGTTTTACAGAGATTTTTGGGCGTACCGTATTTTTCAGAGTATAAGACTCACCTTTTTCCCTCAAAAAAGGGTGAAAATCTGGGTGCATCTTATACACTGAATACAGCACTTTTTGCCTCCCAAAACCCCACCCCCTTCACCAAAATGGCCATGCATAGCCTTTAAGGAGGCTTATAGAGTGCTCCTGAGGGCTGGGGAGGGCAGAAATGAGCAAAAAATTGGACCATTTTTCCCTCAATTTTGCCCCCCAGCCCCCAGGAGCACTCTATAAGCCTCCTAAAGGCTATGCATGCCCTTTTTTGACAAACAATGTGCCCATTTTTGTGAAAAACAGGCTGGATTTTTGATCCCCCCCCCCCCCCCGGAAAACTCTACAAGCCTCTTAAAGGCTATTCATGCCCCTTTTTGTAACCCCAAAACACATTTTTGGGAGGTCTGCAGAGTGCAAAAACTTTTTTTTCTAATTTGCCTCTTCAAAATCTTGGTGTGTCTTATACTCCGGTGTGTTTTATACTCTGAAAAATACGGTATACAATATAGGACCTGCTATCTAAGCCAAAGTTATTTCCATCTATAGGTTATGGAGGAAAAGTTATTAAAAACACTGCCACTTTCTTCCATCAGGTGAATATGGAGATGATTTTTTTTTTCTAAATGTTCATAGGAAAACAAAAACTGTTTCTTTAATTTTAGCTTTTTATTCCCATGAAAACAAAAATGAATAATTTTCCATTGTTTCATTCCAGTGACTTCTGACACCTTTTGGTGCAGTAGAATAAGGTAATACCATATAACGTAGCTTGTTGATTTTACATAATAACATGCACTAGCCACTTCTATAACAACAAACCTATCTAATCAGCAAAACCCAAAATCAAACTTACATTTTTTTTATCTCAAGCACCAAATTCATTTTTTTTTTTTGCAAAGTCATAGCCATAGCTTTTAAAAATCCAAATTATCCCCTCCTTTCAATTATAAAGATGTAAAGCAATGGCAAAAATATCCTTCTAATTTTATAGCTCCAGAGTGCATTGAGGGATCCTTGATGCTCTCTGGTTGTTTTTTTTGCAGATGCTGCATTACCTAATCTAGGTAACATCATCAGAATGTTACTTAGTTTGGGTAATGAAACATCTGCAAGAAAACAACCAAGTTCAGACAACTTCAAGGATCCTTCAGCACTGATAGCCCTCAAGGAATTGCTTAAGACTGGATCTCTACAGCTCACCAATGTGAGACAGTATCTCTATTTGGAAAATCAAATCATTTCACTGAAGCATCAAAAAAAATTAACACTATTTGGCTTGCCACTTCAATTTGATGAAAAGGATCAGCATTAGAAATCTCTTTATGGATCCAGATCAAGGGATGACTGTTGGGGGATCTGCTTTAAAAGTGGGCTTCAACTGATGCTGAGTCACCCGGAAGCACTCCTTTGAAGCTCCATGCGGGGTCTAATTCATGCTTTCTAACGTTCGTGTCATAGGCATAATTTTCACCGCACATGTACTTTTCAGCATATGCACTGGGCAAAAGATACAACAAAATGCTTCTATGAATGCAGCCAATTTTATATAGTATCTCAAAGAGGTTTTGCTTCAGTGGATTAGTAATCTATTTATATAAAAACGGCTGTATGTGTGTATGTTCCAGCATAACTCTGGAACACCTTGAGCAATTTCAACCAAACGTGGTACACAGATGATTTACTCTCTGGAGACAAATACTGTGGAGGTAAAACACCCCTAACATTCCTTGGGATGCATGTTCTGTCCTGGGTCCTTGCAAGGAGAAGGGCGGGGTATACATTTGAAAAAAAATTAATAAAATAAATAAAATAAGATACAGCCTGTTGTGCCATCCTGCATACTGACTTCTACTGTACAGCACAGTGGAGTTGCCATGGTAATCGCTTCACAGTACTCCACAAGGGGACTCCCTCTGGTAAGGGGAAAAACCCTTACCAGAGGGAAAAACCCTCGCTCAGAATCCTCATATGTAATATTTCAAATGTTTTTGGTTACCTATAATTTGGAAGAATTATACTCAGGTGGCTTTCAACACAAATAGAGGAGATTCCAAGATGTTATAAGTCTTATATCTGCAAATGCTCAACAATTTATTTGCCACATGTAGCCTTTGTTAAGTGTGTATTTATCTTAGAAAGAGTTCCTGGGTTCAAGGTTCCCCCCCCCCTTCCCTTTGTACATAGGGAAAGGATTCACTCTCTATCAAAATATTTAACTCAATTAAATGCATGTTCTTCCAATGAACATAATAGTTAACAGCAATAATAATAAACAATTGTTATATACTTGCATAGTTCAAGTTCATGTTGGTTATAAAAACAAGGACTGTGAGAAAACCTGTCTTTAAACTGCTCTTAATCTTCTGCACCTATTGTGGCAACCTATTATTTCTTCCTTTCTTTTCCTCTTTCCCCTGTATGTTGTGTACCTTCTTTTGCCTCAGATTTATTCTTTCCCACATTTCTCTGTCTTTTCTATTCTCCTTTTCTTCCTTCCTTTGATGGTTGGTCTTTAACTTTCATAGGAAAACTCAAATTGCCAGCTAGCTAGCCTTACTTAAGCTTTCAGTTAGTTCATTGTTTTGGTACCTGCCGTCATTCCTTCTTCACTTCTTATGTAGAGCAGAGCTGAGCTGAGCGGTGGAGCGGAACGGAACGGAACGGAACAGAACAGAACAGAACAGAACAGAACAGAATAGAATAAGCCACTTTGACTAGCATTTACCTAACCCATGGCTCAGAACATTTTGGAACAGGAATCTGGAAAATGTCATGTTCAAGAACCAAACAAACAAATAAAAAATCCTAACAATTTTACTTTGTAAAATCTCATTGTCTGCCCAGCTAAATAAATATTTGGGATTACGGCAATCAGTCTTCTCAGCACTGGTATACTTCCCTGAATAGCTTGAGATTTTGACTTCCACAATTTCCAAACAGTGGGACAAGTAACATAACTTTAGGGTTGATGATAATGTTCTTGATTCAACTGTGTGATCTTGCACGATCTCTTTGAGTTTTTCTGTGCACTGGCTAGTGTTAACTCCGATGGTAACTTTAGAGTCAACACAAAGTTTTCTTAAATACTGGCTTTTGGTGAAGGAATAGCTTTGTCACCACTGTCACACCAAACCTGAATGTACCAAGACCCCCTCAGTTTGAGTTTAAAGAAAAGAGGGCTAGAACCTGGGTTTCCATTTACAAGCTTAAAATTCAACCTTCACCCACATTTTCTCTATCCCCCTCCCCCCCAAAAAAACTTTACAGCCCAATGAAGATACGACGATCAATAGCACATGATGAAATGCCACTGAAGTCATAGAAGTCATTTTTTCTTGTGCTATAAAGTATGGGTAGTCCTTGACTTACAACATTTTGTTTAGTGACCATTCAAAGTTACAACAACACTGAAAAAAGTGGCTTATGACCGATTTCACACTTACGACTGTTGCAACAGTCACAGGAACAAAATTCAGACACTTGGCAACTTGTTCATATTTATGACAGTAGCAGTGTCCATGGGTCATGTGATCACCTTTTATGACCTTCTGCCAAGCAAAGTCAATGGGGAAGCCACATTTATTTTAATAACTGGGCAACTAACTTAACAACCACAATTAACAACTGTGGCAAGAAAGGTCGTGAAATGGGGAAAACATTCACTTAACAACTGTCTCACTCAGCAACAGAAATGTTGGGCTTAGTTGTGGTCATAAATTGAGGACTACCATATTTACTTATAGATCAGGGCATCACCACTATAAAAGAGCTAAGAGTGATAAACAAAGGAGGGTCAGAATAGGGGTTATTCTTTTTTGTTGTTGTTAAAAAAATACTCCCAATTAGAACAATACACAGCAATAAAGAGTAACTTGTTTCCAGTAGACATAAGTTTTCCCTTAAATTCTTTTTTTTTGGGGGGGGGAGCGAAGCAGTGCTGCTGAAGTATATGTGTATATTCTATGGGTGATGCATATATTACAATATTAATCATTGACTTCATAAGTGGAATTGAAAACATCTTTTCACTGCTAGTAAAAATAATAGGACTGTTTGTAAGCATAGGTGTCTTTGAAAAGAGGTTTATTTGTGTTCCTATATGCCTGCTTCTATAATCTTCAGAAGGGACAAAAATTACAATACTCTCTTTCTTTTGCTATAGTCAGTGTCTATTGGCTTCAGCACATTTTGCCACCATTGGTGCCTTTTGAACTGAATGGGAAAATGTAACATTCATCTTCTAAAGCCAGACTATTTTTATTACATTTGAGGTCACGAAAGCCAATTTTCCTGTAATATGTGTCACAACCTGGAAATCTGCAGCCTGGCAGACTTTATGCTAGCTCTCAGTAACTTCCCATGTTAGAGTTTTAAGGGTGACCTAGGGAAATAGCTGAAGACAGGTTGGTTCATTAAAACTGGGGACTTATTTTGAAAATGGACATTTGGTGACTTAGTAAGGTATCAGTCACAGAGAAATGTCTAGAAGTTTGCCTCCAAGTAGATTTGCTGAATTAGATGAGCTATGGATTGATTGATCTGGAATGCTCCATTTATGGGCTTTCAGCCTCAAAAGGACAGGTCTGTTGAATAAAAGTATGACACGTCTCACATACAAATGCACACATGGCTGTAATCCTCAAGTGTTATTTCAGCTTAAGGTATAACAAACAATTTTTATTCTTTTTTTTTTTTGAGCAGCCTATCACTATTTCTTTTATTTTTCATATGTCCCATTTTTCTTTCTGGAGATCTGAGTGACATTCATAGCACTTTTTCCACATTTTTTCCCTATTCACCCCTCCCCACACCCTCCCCACAGGCAAACAGACAGAAAATCTGCAAGGCAGACAGAACAGGGAAAATGTGGCTTGTTCATTGAGCTCTGCAGCTGAACATCAGATTGAATCTGGATCTTCCTGGTCAGTATCTAATGATAGTGCTGTACCATGCTGACTATCACTTTGGAAGATAAATTCAGATAAATGTGGTGATTGTGACAAGACATAAGGAAAGACATGGTTTTTAAAGTTTCTATCTCTATCTCTGTCCTTCCCTCCCTCCCGCCGTCTGTCTTTCTTTCTTTCTTTCTTTCTTTCTTTCTTTCTTTCTTTCTTTCTTTCTTTCTTTCTTTCTTTCTTTCTTTCTTTCTTTTCTTTCCTTTATTTCTCTCTCTCTCTCTCTCTTTCTTTCTTTCTTTCTTTCTTTCTTTCTTTCTTTCTTTCTTTCTTTCTTTCTTTTCTTCCTGGATAACTATAGCTTTCTCTTTATGAAGGGAAGGAGAGTATAGAAAGAATTCTCATCTGATCTGTGAAGAAATTTTCTTTTCTTTTCTCATCTATTCATAGAAGAAAACTGATGCCAAATAGATCCTCTTCAGAACTAGCTATCGGAGATCCCCTTCTATAAGATATCCAATATTTGAAAAAGATAGACTCTGCATTTCTCTGCATTTTAGGTCTTAATTTTTTTGCCACCACCATGTCATTTCTTATCTCCTCAGAATAAGAGGGCCTTGACTGAGTGAGTGATAGCTGTCTACTGGGTGATGAAGCCAAGGTTATGCTTGTGCTACATCATTTTAGTTCTCAATAGATAATTGACCAGCAATGGAATTCCTTGTCTGGGATCCCTTCTCCCCTGAATGGCTTTATAGCAATCATTGGCCCTAATAGAAAGCAAGAGGTGCTGGTTGTCATCTTTAAAACGCTCCATGGCTCGGGACCTAGCTATCTGCGGGATCGGATCCTGCCCCATACATCCTCATGGCCGATCCGCTCCCACAGAGAGGGACTTCTCCGGGTGCCGTCCACTAGACTGTGTCAGCGGGCGACGCCCAGGGGAAGGGCCTTCTCTGTGGCGGGCCCAGCCCTCTGGAACGACCTCCCCCCCGACATTAGAACAACTACGGACCTCCGCTCCTTCCGTCGAAAACTGAAAACACACTTTTTCTGTCTGGCCGGCCTTGGTTAGTCTCTACCTCTGGGATGTTTAGGGAATTTAGTTTTAATGGGGTTTTTAGCGCAGGGATGATCAATTTAATCTGCTTTTATTTATTGTATTTATTGTTTGTATATATTTTTATATGTTTTAATTTCCCTGTGCACCGCTCCGAGTCCCCTTGGGGAGAGGACGCGGTATACAAAATTAAATATTATTATTATTATTATTATTAAGATCTATCTTACTATAATGCAATAACCTCTTGTAAGTGGAAATAGCCAGCATTATAGCAGGAGATTCCCAATATTGGCTCCCAGCTTAGTAGCATAATTAACAGCAACACGCCCCACATTTTGACAAGAAAGGCTGCATGTGAAGTAGTTATGGTTCCATGAGAATATTTGTGATATAACCATGAACAATACATTTATTAAATGTATCTGCTTTGACCAGTTTACAAAACATTAAAAGCAAGATGCAAAACAGAAGAATAAATAAGATAAAGATAACAAAAACAGACAGGAACAGTAAAAAAAAAAACCACCAAGCCATATGGTCCAAAGGAGGTGTCACTCACCTTTGCCAATGGCCTGGGTAAAGAACCAGGTCTTCAGGGCCCTCTAAAATACCAATGGAGTGGGTGCCATTCAGATCTTGGGGGGTTGGGAGTAGGAATCTCTCATTCCCAGAGGGCAGGTGCATGTGTGGACAAGACAGCCTGACAAATAAAGGCTAGATTTGGATAGATGCATCCAAATACCTATCACTAGTCCCAGCCCTTAGGGATTGGAATTAAATCAGAGTTACTGTTAATCTCTGGTGCTAACATATGTGTGCAAACAGGAGAAAAAAAACTAAGCCATACATTATTTTCTTATGACAGTAGAGATTTTTTTTACACATTTCTTTCCTCCTCAATAAACTGAAAGCTGAAATATGCCACTGGAATCTACACCATGTCCTGGGGAAAGAAATGAATGACTTGGCTTATTTCCATCTTGTAGTTTCGTCTCACAATAAGTGAACAATGGGCTAAGTGGGATGTTGTGTGCATTACTTTAGAGTGAAATATTGATAAACTGAGATTAAAAGTTTTCTCTCTCTCTTCCCCTCCTTCTCCTGCACACACATAGAGCAATTTATATCAAGTGCATATGCTTTGCCTCTTGGCCATTATGGAAATGTCAGAAGTTTAATTGGCAGTTGTGAAGAACAGCACCTGCAAACAGCTCAGAGCTTGTTCCTGTGGTCTGGCAACATTCTTATTCTACGCTTTAAATAAAGGCTAACTCAGGGAGACAGAAATAACTGACAGCTGATGATTGATTATCAGCCATCATGCAATGGCTGACATCTACCATTCACCAAGCTTACTTGCGGATTCCATTGATGAGGGAATGGTATCAAGGAGCATAAATGTTACATAGAATATAATTCAGTTAATACCCTTGGCGCATTGTCATTTTTCTAGTTGCAGTGCTTTTTGGAAATAACAGCAGCTCAACTGCTCACCAAGAATCTGGTAGTCATAGTGACACTTGTGGCGGCCCTGGTCACAATCCACTCCATTGCATGCATTCCATTAGGTTTATACTATTTTCATTGTGTTTCCTGTTCAAAAATGTGGCTGCTGCCCATGTGAAAACACTGTCAAAAAGCAACAATCAGGTGTTAAAAAGAGCAACTGCCTCACACTAATGAGAAAGCATACCTTGGGCAGCACCCTAATGAGAGAATGTCTGAAGGTTATTTTGCTTCCAAATTCATATTTTGAAGAGATCTAGGAGAGAAGAAATGTTTTCACCTCTCAATAATGTGGAAGCATGTTCCTTTTTTTTTTGACAATAGTTCTTTCAGGATGTAGCTAGGTAAGAGCACTTCCATTTGTGATCAGGAATCTGGTTAATGCTGATTGATACCTAGGTTGAATGTTGTAGACATTTTTACAATGAGGCAAAACAGTTTTTCACCCCTGAAAATAACTCATTTGATCACTATTATGAATTTCTTTCCAAGGGTCTTCTGCAATATATGGAATATATAAAGATATATCCCTTCAACAAGGATCTTACATAATGTGCAGTGACATGTGTAAGTGAATGAGACCACATGGATTACATCCCACTGACAGAACTCTCATACCATATTATGTTGATTTTAATACAATTTGTTTAAATGAAAATGGTTCATGCATCCTAGTTGGAATCATCAAATAATACACAAGCTACACCTGATGCTTGGGAAATTGAGGACATTCTGGAAATGTATGACTATTATTGGAGGAGAAAAAGAAATTTAATCTGGTAAAGGTAGAAGTGCTGTTAATGAGGGATATTACTGACTTGGGGGATTAATATTAAAGATGGGCCGTGCTTTGGACTCAGTTGGGAAAAAGTGTGTCAGAATATACAGAAGCATAAGGCAGCATCCATCCACAGTTCATTTAAGCAGCTGCACCTGTCACCCAGATTGTGCCTCCACATAGCAGCCACATGAGGAAATGAGGTGGCTGCTTAAATAGACACAGACCAGAGCTGCATTCATATTTGTCCACATTTGAAGGTTCCTGAACTGAATCCAACGCACTGTACAACCATAATAAAGATATTACATATACTTATGCAGGCTCAGTCTTGCAATTTCGGTATGTTCTTGGGCTTGGAATTACTTCTTGTTCTTCTAGCAGCAGTGGCTAAGGGCATCTTTGTTTCAAAAATGTAAATGCAACCATTCAACGTTTTGCATGTTGCCCTTCAAGAATTTGTATTCTTGAGAAGTTTACAGCTTGGATTTATTCACTTGGATTACAGTAGTATTCTGTTTTCAAGATAAAATATGATCTCACCGTAAGCTATGAATACAGTTATATATAGCCCAACTTGATTACTATAATTTAGTTTATCTGGGGCTGGTTTTGAACAGCTTTCCGAAACTGTAGGAATAACATGACAAGCAATTGCTCAGAATTGGCTACAGAGAAACCAACATACCAGCCAAAAGAGTTTCATTACTTTCCATTCCAATATTTGGAGGGGGAGCAATTGAAAATGCTAAATGATTTGAAAGATTGCGTCCTGCCATATCAATTCCTTTTCTGAGATCAGTTTGTGGAAGCTGATCAGCTCCTTCCTGCAAACATTTCTAATGCATATAAGAAAATGGTTCCTTGAACTGCTCTTGTCAGATTTTTGTTGTTGTCGTCATGGTATAAACTGCAAGTAAATTTAAACTGCTATTTTATAACAATTCTTTTATTGTGCCATGTTTCTAATTATTTTATTACATATCTTTTTTTTTTACTAACTAAAGGGAGAGACATCTTGAATGGGGAAATTCTAGGTAGGATGTGGACTCATTAATTAATTCTTCTCTTCCCTGACATGATGCCCATCAGAGGAATAAGAAATCAATTATTCATACACTTTACAGGGTGTCCCTTTTAGACTGGATTATTGTGCATGGGAAGAGTTTCTTAGTTCAATATAAATATTGGAACTCTGATTTATGTATATGAAACTCTTCATTAAGGATTCAGTGAGTCCTCAACCAGCATCAACCAGCAAAGTCCAAGCAACTACACATAATGTAATATGTTGTTGGAAGAATCTCCTTAGAATTAATTTGTGAAAAGGAACCCAAACAATTTCAGTTCCTTTTCACAAATTTGGCTACTCCCCCCACTCTACATCTGTGCTCTGTGGTATCTGGCTATATACCTGAATGCATATAAGAGCAAAGGACATGATTGGGTGGTGGTTTATGGTCTCTGTTTGACGTTAGCTGCCAGTTGGAGTATTGACTGCTTTTTGCCTTATTGTTGTAATTCTTTGGATAAGTCATCAATGGCATTTTCAGTAAGGTTGACTGTTCAATTCATCAATGATCCAACAGAAGCAAATAAAGGTATATACAATACTCTGTTGTTAAGTGCATTTACAGTGTTTACTATAGGTATTTCCCCCCCAAAAAAATCAGAAGTAAATGCCAGTTTGGGGCAAAAAGAGTTATAAATAGTGATCATGTGAGTAAGAGATGCTGCAAACAGCCAAACATTCAGGTCAGTTGCCAAGTGCCCAAAAGTGCAGTCATGTGACTGGGGGGGGGGCACCCATCAAAACTTCGGAACTGGGTCAAAAGTACCTTTTTTGGGAGCGGTCTGTCATCACTTCAAATGCTTGCTTAACAACCATTCCTAAATTGAGGCTACCTATAATTTCCGAGCAAAACTACAAGGTCAGCTTATCCACAATGCATAGAGAAGGCAAGTAATGATAATTTGATAAAAGGTACTGGAAGAAGAGCAGAGCTCTGAGAACATGAAAGAAAGTCTCTAAAACTAACAACCTTTCTGAAAGATGGCCTCTTTGTTCGTTCAAAACCCCACTGTCCTTGTAGTTCTGTTCCATTATTTCATCTAGCCCTTAGTACCTCACCAGGCACATAACATCAGGAGTCCAAGTAGCATCCTCAATAAAATAAGAATCTGAAGCTAGAGTTTCCTCAAAACTCCTATTTATTAGAAGAGCCATATTGGCACATCTGGGAAACCCCAAATCTGAAAGATTCCAGGTTTTCCACACCCAGTTGAAAGTGAAAGACCCTGCCCCAACACCCAGAAGTCTATCACATGGTCCAATCAGTCTCTGCCATGAAGGAAGATTCCTCCCATCCATGTTTGTCCAGGTGTCGGGGCAAAATGACCTTGACTCTCTGAGAAAGAATGCTATTGTGACTGCATATCTCTCATGCTCCATACAATCCCCCCTCCCAGTTTCCCACTGTAGAATGTGTGGCAGGCTTGAGGCCCAAAGGAAAAGATGGCTTCCAAACCTGACACATGATAGGCTATAGTACTGTATATCCAATGAAATTCCTGACTGTTTATCCAATCATATGCAAATTCCAACTTGCATGGGTCTATTAAGAGGGACTGTAACTCCATCCTTCTTTAGGCCTTTCTTTACCCCCATTGCTAAATAAATTTGTACTTCAGGATAATATGTCCCTGTCTCCAGTTCAAATGTGCAGCTTAGAAGCTCTACCATATGTTTTCAAAACTACAAATATTAATTTAGTTCAATCCTTTCTTGCAAGATTTAGTTTCTGTCCCTTATTGCCTTTGTTGCCCTTCTTTGACCCTGTTCTAACTATTTGAATTCATCTTCAACCTTGCCCTTGTAGCGGAGTAGCAAGGATTTTGGCCAAAGAACTTTTGTCTTTTGTCTTTGATTTATTGCTTCCTTTGACTGAGTTCTTTTCAGGCCAACAAAACAGATCTTCTAAAACATAGGTGCTCCACTGAGCCAGTTCAGAGCAGCATTAATGCTCTTACACAAGCATTTGTAGTTTTGTCAAAATTGCTTTCTTCAGAGAATAACTTTCCTTTGATGATATATCTTCCTCTACTGACAGAAAAGCATGTCAGCACAGCGTTGGGTACTCTTTGTTCTGACACAGTATCAAGACTGGTTTCATTTCCCCTTCCACTGAATACCACCAGCCAGCAATCACTCTTTTTAACCTGGGATGGGATGAGGTACGGTAAATGTAGAAAAGGTGCTTAAATTTGCCGAATGGTGAGATTGCAGATACAGATCTTCATTCCTGTAGCCCATCATTTGAGCTTTTTCTGGAGTTGATTCTACTGCTTTTGTGAAAGAAGGCTCGATTTATGTCCAAAAGTAGACCAACTGAACAGCCACCCTCATGAAAAAATAGTATGGATTAAATGGGACTGGGTGATAAGGAGCTAGTTGAAGGTTGACTCAGCCTTCCATTCTTCCGAGGTCAGTAAAATGAGAACCCAGATTGTTGGGGGCAATATGCTGACTCTCTAAACTGCTTAGAGAGGGCTGTAAAGTACTGCAAAGCAGTATATATAAGTCTAAGGGCTATTGTTATTGCAATCCTTAGCTAGGGTTGCAAAGAACCATGTCTGGCACCCAGGAGAGCCTGAGTCCTCCTCTCCAGCCCAACTACAGATAGTCTTTGAGTTATGACTGTAATGGAGCCTCCCCATTATGGACATAGATTGTGATGGTTGCAAATGACCTTTTCTGCGGCAGTTCATTAAACAAACACCATGGTTGTTAAATAAACCTCTGGTTCACTATTGGTCTCTTTTGCTGAAAACCATGATTAAATGCCAGTTTAGAGCAAAACTGTTATAAAACACAGCCATATGATTACAGGATATTTCAAATGTCTATAAATGTGGCCTGCTTGCCAAGTGCCTGAAGTGCAGTCATGTGACCACAGGTTTGGGGGAGTTGATCATTGGCCCTTCAAATCTGGGTCCTTAACCCATCCCCCAGTAACTTCAAACATGCATTACCTGTAATACAAGGAGTATGCCAGTATGAAATCCCTTATCAGCAAAAGTAATGAAAAGTCTGTAATGCTTTCATTGATGACTAACACAGGAATGCAGAATGAGCAGGACTTGGCTCTTCTGCCTGGCTAAAACCAAGATTTTTTGCATTACAGTAGCTGGAAAAGATATAAAAACCCTCATCACACATAGTACTGGGGTGGCACAGTGGCTCAGTGGTTAAGACGCTGGGCTTGTGGATGGAAAGCCAGCATCCCAGTTTTGAGACCATGAACGCCATTGACAGGGTGAGTTCCCCCAGTTTTTGCCATTCTAGCAGTTTGAAAGGATACAAAGGCAAGTAGATAAAAAGGTACCACTTTGGTGGGAAGGTAAGAGCACTCCATAATATCCTGCTGACCACATAGAAATGTCTTTGGATAGCGCTGGCTCAATGGCCTTGAAACGGAGATCAGCACTGCCCCTTATAGTTGGTGACAACTAGTGGAATAAAATCTGCAGGGACTCCTTTACCAATTTTTTAATCAGACAATATGGAACTAACTTATCTGAAAAATCCAGACTGCAGTTAAGCCAAAATGATAATTAAGGAGAATAACCAGAGAAGAATTGGCATGCTCCTGGCTAGTAGAAGCTGAGCAGTTCCTGGCCTCTCACTGCATTGTCGACCACACAACATACAAAAAACATGCCAGAAGAAATGGGAACACACTACATTAAAACTAGAACAGCTAAGATCAATTTTAAGCTGCTTCTACTGTTATTGGGTTTAAGTTGAGCTCATCTCGAGTACGTGTAAATTAAAACCATTACTTAGGCATATTCCTAGCATTGCTAAGGGAATGTGAGGATGAGCCCTCACCCTTTATTATAGTTAAAGTAATGCAGGTTTTATCGTTGAAGTAATGAATTTTTTAAAAAAAACTGTACAAAGGTAGACCTTCTATAGTAATATACTATAGTTGGCTCGGGACCTAGTTACCTGCGGGATCGGATCCTGCCTCATACATCCTCACGGCCGATTCGCTCCCACAGAGAGGGACTTCTCCGGGTGCCGTCCACTAGACTTTGTCAGCGGGCGACGCCCAGGGGAAGGGCCTTCTCTGTGGCGGGCCCAGCCCTCTGGAACGACCTTCCCCCCGATATTAGGACAACCACGGACCTCCGCTCCTTCCGCTTAAAATTAAAGACACACTTTTTTCGCCTGGCCGGCCTTGGGTAGTCTCTTTTTAGGTTAGGGGTTTTAGGGGTAATTTTTAGTTTAGTTTATGGGTTTTAGCGCAGGAATAATTTAATTCACTTTTAATTGTGTAGTTTGTATTCTGTATTTTGTTATTTGTATTTTTAATTGCCTGTGCCCCGCCTCGAGTCCCCTTGGGGAGAGAGAGCGGGATATAAAATTAAATTATTATTATTATTATTATTATTATTATAGTTGGGGTTCAAATAATTTAACAACCGGTTCTCTGCCCTAATGATTTCTTCCAACAACCAGTTCACCAAACTGCTCAGAAAGTTAACAACCGGTTCTCCTGAAGTGGTGTGAATTGGCTAAATCCCACCACTGGTAATATAAAACATTATTTTATATTACAAATAGTTTTCCTTACTTTCTTCCTAACAGTAACTAATTATTCAACTAAACCAAAAGTGAAAGTAAGGTTGATGTATTGAGAAACTACTATGTGTAGACAAAATAAGTTTCTGCATATGGGAATTACTCTGCCTAATTTTCTATTTGCTGCTCTGCCTGTCTATGTTTCCTCACGTTTTGCTTTGAGGTTCATTGGTGGTGTGCTTTAAAGCAAAGTTCTTTTTGTTATTGTTTCAAAAGAGTTGCTGATGTTCAGTTTAGTTTATATTTTCAAGGCCACTGGCTTTCTTCTATACCTCTTCCTTCCACCAGTGACTGCTTTGAAAGGTTAAGTTAACCTCAGTTCATCCTCAGTGACTGAGCTAATCTATGATTGTCTGTAAAAAAAAGCTTTAAAATATGGCGCTAACTTAAAATGTGACATTCTGGATCCATTTTTGACAGGTATTCCTTGGTTTCACTTATCCAGATGGAGCTAATTTGGCTGAACTGTGCTGACCCACATTCAGAATCGTGAAATGTAAATGGTACAAATGTAACTTCATTTGCCAACAAAGTAGTTCAGATTTCCAAGATCTGTCTCCCAAAACAGACCTTATAAGGAGCTAATTCTTTCTGTAGGGATTCCTGCAGCTATTAATCTATTACTTGTTTCAACAATAGAACAAAATATGGAATGAGGTCACTAGGATGGATGGTCTGATAATGGCTATATACTCCTTTTTTAAATAAAAACATTAAAAGATTTAATTCTAACATAAGTTACAATTGTCAAAGCATGCACATGATCATGAAGATTTTTTAGTATTAATCTTTAAAAATACAATTTCAAATAAGGAGCTACAATTACATAAATAAATCAACATTGCATTGAAACATCATTCTTCTCAGTATCATGTTGCAACCAGATTGTTTGCTTGTTTATTTTCAGGCTCTTTGAACAAATTGGATAACTAATTAGGATGCTTTGCATCCTTCTTGCCTGATACAATTGAGACTGCTTTGATCTTGTAACTGAACCTTACTTTTATCTCTGCTGTATTCTTCAATGTCTTTATTTAAACTGTCTACCATATTAGGACTTGCTCACACTGATTCTGTAGTAGGAATGTATGGAAGCAAATGTTCCAAGAATATTCTAGAGACCTATGGAATATTCTGCAGAAAAAGGCAACATGGATGATGAACTGATCATTGTTATAGAACATGCTGTAGAAGTAAAGAAAAGATGAACCCATTTCCTAGGGAAGTAGGTAATGGCATATTTAGTATAATTCAGGATAAGTCTATTTCGATAACAATATAGGTCAGAATAATTAAAACATTGGTCTTTCCAGTGTCAAGGTATAGCTCAGAAAGCTGGACATTGACAAGAATGAAAATCAACAGAGACAGGCAATGATGGCAGGCATACAGTCCATACAGTCATCAGAATCAGTTCAAAGGTACCTTAGGTAATATAGCAATGCCCATTGAGTAGAAGGAGCAAAAAGATAAGATGGCACTCATGGAAGCAGAATTGAAGCTCTTTTATCCATGAGTCAATGTGGCTAAATGTATAAAAGACCAAGGCTTTGTTTGCACTGTCACAACTGCCATCTTGCCTCCTTAGATCCCACTTCATGGATGCAGCTACATTCAATATATAAATATTACACCCATTCATCTGATAATTTATTAATCTATATATAGTAGTGCTACATGTTATACACACACACATGCAATATATATATATATATACTCAAATCCCAGTAAGGGTATGGCTAGCTGATGAGAGCTAAAAAGCTCAAAATAGATCTATCCTAGTCTCCCTGATTTATTTATTGATCAGCTCAAAAATCTAACACACACACACACACACACACATACATGATAGTTGATAGATATGGATGTGGATATGGATATGGATATGGACATAGACATAGACAGACTGTAGACATAGACATAGGTACAAACAGTGGTAAACTCTCTTAGTCTTTCTTCCCAGATTGCCAGGACTTTGTGAAAAAAAAATTAATAGTTGCTCTTTGGATTTAGTTTTTATCAACGGAAGTTCCATTTACATGAATTAATCATTTATTGGTTGGAATCTGTCTATATGGTTGCTAAGAGCTGACACTGAATGCATGGCATGCAATCAGTCAACCAACCAACCAACAAATCACGTACTAATGGCTTTTGAAACTCTCCAATAAGATGTTAGATAGTTAAATAGATGGAGCAGTGATTAAAATAAGTCAGAATAATTCTCCTTTTAGTATAGGTTTCTCATAATATTTCCTAGAAAGTCTGTTTACTCTAAATCAGAGTGGTCCTTAGAGATGCTACAGTTGTGTGAATGCTAATATTTAGTGTAATAGACACAATGAAATTGCTCCAATGGCTTTCCAAGCAAATAATTTTTAAAAACCTACATGGAACTCATATGCTGAATAGTAACAACAGACCAAATACTTCATTTTATATAGCCAGTGAAGAAGATTTGGATCCAGATTAAGGCATACTGGGTCATTTTGCTACTTGTAACATAAGAAAAATCCAAGGTATTATATAGTTGTTATTTCTGAGCTTCTCTTTAAGATCCTGATGTTCTACCTGGCCATTTTCATACCTAACCTTTCACTTGGGACCTGATAAAGTCAGCACTAGCTATTTTTATTGCTGTTATATGTCAGAGATATAGTAGTTTATGCCAATTATGAATGTTTCAAAGGATGTGTTGGGCTTTTCTTATAGGAAACAATAATACTTGGAACTCCCCATTGTTAAACTTCATGTGCATTCCTACTTTATATGGCAAAGGCTATAATAGTTCTTGCCAAAGGAAGCCATATATGTCATATATTTGGAAAATCTATAGTAAAATATCACATAATAACACCAGATCCAGGCCATTCTCATTGAAGACCAAAACAGAACAGTCCTAAATTTCTATGAGTGCTGTTCAATCCTTTTGAACTATGCAGATCCAAAGTGCTATGTACAATTAAATACAAGGAGTCCTGATTAAATGACCACTCATTCAGTAACCATTCAAAGTTATGGCAGTACTGAACAAGAAGGGCTTTGATAGATCCTTGTAGTTACAGTCACCACAGCACCCCAGTAGCTATGTGATCACTGTTTGCAACCTTCTGTGTTAACTTCCAACAAGCAAAGTCAATATGAAAGCTGGCAGAAAGTTGCAAATGGCAATCGTGTCACCAAGGAAAATTGCAACTGCATAGGATTCACTTAACAATCGCAATTGGAACTGCAGTAACTGCCATCATGAATCAGATGGGCATGCGACATCATGCGACACTTCTCCAGCCAGCAAAGCTGGCTGGAGAAGTCTGGGAGCTGAAGTCCTTCAGACTTAAAGTTGCAAAGGTTGGAGACCCCTGGTCTAAAACATCTGGAGGCCACTGGGTCAGGGGAGGCCATGTTAATGCCAGCCTAGTTTAGTCATTTCCCCCCCTTAACTGTGGTTATTTAATATCAGAAGGTTAAATTTCTTTTGTGTGGTTTTCTAAATCCAAATAATAAATTATTATCTGAATATGTATGAGGTATGTTTTATATACAAAGGCTGCCATCCAACACAGAGTTAAGCATACATAAACCCACTGATTTCAATCAGCTTAAGTGCACTTAACTCTCTGCTGGATTTTGGCCAAAATGTGTATCATATCCCATATTGTTGAGCTATTGTTTTTTATCTTTTTCTGACACATCTGGCTTAGAGATTGGCTCAAATAGATTTGATATCCAATGCCACTTTATGTGGAGGCTCTGCTCCAGCAAACATATGGACATTCTCACGTCCAGACCCAGCTGCACCTAACTTTGAAACCTGCTATATTTCTATCATAATTATAGATTTCCCTTCTATTTCCCTTCTTCTCATCTTAAGAAAGAATAAGAGATTCAGGGATGATTCAATTAATGCCAGCCAGGATAACTCCAATTTGGTGGTGGGGGTAGTGGGGTGTTCACCTTAACTAAGATTTCCACACAGGTCTTCATGCCATCTTGTGTCTTGCATTACATTTAAACATTTAATTTATCAGTGCTATAAGCTGTCTGCCTCTGTGTTAACAGCATAGCCTTTTTAGAGTAAATACAATGGCGCAGTTGCCCATTCAGGAACGTACTGGCTTCTAAAACAAAGCAGTATCTTTTTTTTTCATCCTTAAACAGCACACTGGTTGTTATTTATCATTAACCGATTGTTCAAAATCTGACAGAAAGAAAAAATGGCTCCTCAAGGCAACCAAGACCCTTAAATTCCATACTTTCAAGAAGAAACTGTCAACCAGATTTGAAAGTAATAATTGTAGCAATACACTAGAATGATTTTTCATTCTGGAGCTAGTACTGTTGGATAAAAATGAATGACAAAAAGACCACAGTTTGCAAGTTGAGGATTTGTTTTTAGAATTGGTACACATAATGGCCAGGTGTTAACTTGTCCTCAGATCCTTGCTGATGAAGAAAAATTCAACTAATCATCTTAAATTAATAGAATCTACAAGATAAAGAAGTGATAGGCCACAATAAGTCAATTAAGATTTATAATCAATGAGGTCAGGATTTTTTATTTAAGTTTTTAAGGGTGCAAGAGAGAAAGAGAAAGATCATGTCATCTATTTTCAAAACAATGTGCTGAAAATTGGCTCATATTATTGGTATCCTGAGCTTCTTGATAGAACATGAACGTCTGCATTTTTTATTATCTGGTGGAAAATGGAATGTTTCAGTGAATTAACTTGTTTTACAGTCATTACAAGAACAGTAAAGAAGCAAATGGGCAAATATTCTGTGTGTGTGGTTGTGTGTGTGTGTGAGTGTGTGTGTGTGTGTGTGAGAGAGAGAGAAGTTTATGTGAAAGGATCTTGCATGTTTGTACAAAGGGGTCAATAAGTTTTACAAATAGTTTAATTTAAATTTAAACCAATCTATTTTAATCATTAGTCATTATTTCAATTAATATTAATTTATCTATTTTTATTCTAGCCTTCAATTTTATTCTAGCCAACTCTTATTAGTTGTGTGTGTCTGTGTATGCATGTGTGTATGTGTGTATCCATATAAATAAAAATGTAACAAGAGTTTGTTCAAAACCGCTAATCTCCTAAAGTACTGCACCGATCGCTTCCAAATTTTCACACAACATTCCTTTCAAGTACCACACCAATGATATATATAGATTGTGTAGATGTCACACCTGTGCCAGGTACACGCAATGGAAATGTAAAAAATTGTAAAAAAAGATACAGAGAAAGCAGTGGGCCCACAGGTATTATATCACCCTTTCTGACATAAAATACTCTGTCCATAAGATTCAAGAAGAAATACAGTAGGTAGGTAGGTAGGCAGCTATAGGGATAGAGAGAGGGAGGGAGACATGCAGCAGGTAGGTAGGTAGGCAGGTAGGTAGAGGGATAGAGAGAGGGAGAAATACAGTAGGTAGGTAGGTTGGGGTTTTTACGGTGGTTGTGTGTACGTGTTTATGTGTGCAGGTGTAGATCTACACACAGATTGGTTGGCCTTTTAACCAGACTGGGCATAGCAACACGTGGCCGGGAATGGCATATATATATATATATATTATTCCACAACACCCTGTTAGGGCCCCAATTAAGGGAGGAGACATATTGTTTCCTTTTCTGCCTTTCGGCTCATCACCAGAGACCATCTAGACAGAAAACCATGAATTCCGTTGTGTAATTTTTTAAATATGTGTGTTAGTTTTATGAAACTGTAACACACACAAACACACACACACATACACACACACACACATAACATTTTTGAGCTGATCAATAAAAAAATTACACAACGGAACTCATGGCTTTCTGTCTAGATGGTCTCTGGTGATGAGCTGAAAAGGAAAACAGTATGTCTCCTCCCTTAATTGGGGCCTAACAGGGTGTTGTGGAACAAAGTATATACTTATCCTCCTGTCTCAAGCTGAGCAGGAAGAGAACCTGGTGGCTCAAGTGGTAAGGCATTTGTCTAACATGTAATACAGCCCCAGTTCGAATCCCAGTAAAGGGTATGGCTAGCTGATGAGAGCTAAAAAGCTCGAAATAGATCTATACTAGTCTTCCTGACTTATTTATTGATCAGTTCAAAAATGTAACATATAAAAAAAATTACACAATGGAACTCATGGCTTTCTGTCTAGATGGTCTCTGGTGATGAGCTGAAAAGCAGAAAAGGAAAACAGTATGTCTCCTCCCTTAATTGGGGCCTAACAGGGTGTTGTGGAACAAAGTATATATATATGTGTGTGTGTGTGTGTGTGTGTGTGTGTGTGTTAGATTTTTTAAGAGGGAAGACGTTAAGTCTCCTCCCCTTAAAGGGACCCTGAACAGGAGCTGTGAGAATTATTCTTCATATATATATATATATATATATATATATATATATATATATATATATATATATATATATATATATATATATATATGTTAAATTTCTTTAAGGGATGATTAATAATAATTAATTAAGAGACCAGGATGGATCCATTTCGGGCTCCTTAGCCCTCGTCAGCTGGCCATACTTCCCTACAGGGATTTGAACTGGTGCTCTCCAGCATTCGAAGCAGGCTTCTCTATGCCTTGAGCTAACCAGTTTCCCTGATTACATCATCCTTTCTACAGGACTTTATTGATGAAGTGGATATATTGTTACAGCTTCCTGTTAGGCCTTATATATATATATATGATATATATAATCAGGGAAACTGGTTAGCTCAAGGCATAGAGAAGCCTGCTTCGAATGCTGGAGAGCACCAGTTCAAATCCCTGTAGGGAAGTATGGCCAGCTGACGAGGGCTAAGGAGCCCGAAATGGATCCATCCTGGTCTCTTAATTAATTATTATTAATCATCCCTTAAAGAAATTTAACACATATCTAAAAAGACAGCAGCAATTTAATAGGTCTCTGTCTGGATGGTCTCTAGGTTGAGTCGAAGGACAGAGAAGGATGACAAGTTTGTCTCCTCCCTTAAATAGGCCTAACAGGAAGCTGTAACAATATATCCACTTCATCAATAAAGTCCTGTAGAAAGGATGATGTAATCAGGGAAACTGGTTAGCTCAAGGCATAGAGAAGCCTGCTTCGAATGCTGGAGAGCACCAGTTCAAATCCCTGTAGGGAAGTATGGCCAGCTGACGAGGGCTAAGGAGCCCGAAATGGATCCATCCTGGTCTCTTAATTAATTATTATTAATCATCCCTTAAAGAAATTTAACACATATCTAAAAAGACAGCAGCAATTTAATAGGTCTCTCACTTGTCATCATCAGGCAGGCTTGTGTCTGTCAGACATGTGTGTGTGTGTGTGTGTGTATAATGTACCTAGTGTTATAAATTATGTTTCATGCACACATTTCTTGGGTATGGGGTGGGCATCAGCAACTATACTTGGCAAGACCAAAAAGTTGAGCAGGATACCAGATATTTAATTTTGTTCACAACATTTTTCTTCATTTCTGCAATCTTTTTTTTTAATCAATCTTAAATACGGACTTGTTTTCTCTAGGAGAACTAATTAAGGAATAAATATTACAGGCCATCACCTATGCTTTAGAAGCACCACACATCACAATGTATTTCACAGATAGTTTTGCATGCATGATAAAGATAATCCCTCCTTCATTGAAATGGATATGTTAATGAGAGAAAACAATGACTTCCTTTCTTAAACAATTTAAGTTGAACAAAGTAATTTCCTGTTTCATTATTCAAACTTCTTTAAGTTTGGGCTTATGTGTTATATTTTATGTTTGCACAAAGCTTTCCATTGATTAGTCTTTAGGTGTACATGCATAGCAGAGAACATATTTATTTGCAAAAATAAATTAGTTGATTTAGCCATGGAGCAAATTCAAGAAGCAAAATAAAGAGAGAACTGTACATTAGAAAATGATATTTATTGAACTTCAGTTCTTGGCTCACCCACATTATGAAGCAAGTTCACATTCATTAGCACAATATTCTTATTCATATCAGTATCTTATTTTATTCTAGTAAATGCTCTTATTTCTCCACACTTTGAAATGTACACCCAGAAATACTTGCTTTCCATCGTGTTGAAATGTTTGATGTGTATTATCTGTCATTAGAGTCTTAAACAAGCTCCAGAGAAGCAACTTAGCTTGTTGCTTGAATAGCAACAGTGACCTCTAGTGTGTCTTTTTAATTTCTTCCTTTTTCTTTCCAATCCTTGTTCTGACAAACCTTAGGACAAGTTCTGGAGGGAGCAAACCCCTGTTTTAGTTTACTGACCAATTTTCGTATCAGTTCTCCTAAAACACAAAAAGTTCCTTATCCTGTAAGTTTAACAATGGAATTGTGCTATGAAATAACTGGAAATAATCTTTAAACCTCATAATAGCAAAAATAGTTGCATTTGTTGAATGAAAATTGTACTTCTGCTAAAAAAAAAACCATCCACCTTGCAGTGATTAATGTCCTGATCCCAAACCCAGACTATATCAATAGTCAATTTCTGGCAATTTCTACCAGATGTAACAATTCATTTCTTCTTGTGCACTAGAAGAAATGGGGCGTGCAAGAAAATCCACAATTACAGTACATGTGTATATCTGCAAACTTTGTGTCATTTTCTTCATGTGCTTTCAAAAATTCCAAAAGTTGAAGAATCTTCTATAGCTTGTTCTCTACCCAGACAAGCATTCTTCCCAAACACAGAGATTTTTTTTAATGTAAGCTGAACTTTTTTTACGTCGATCGAAACAGATCAAACTGTTTAAACATGCTAAACTTTAAGGCATATAAGTAAACATTTCACTGATGAAGTTATCTTCTTCTTCTGGGAAATTTGCACAAAGCTCTCCATTCCACCCCTTTTTCTGTAGTTGCAGGTGATCATAGCTTAATATGCTTTTATACATTTCATGTATATGAAATGTATACATGTATTCCAGCTGTTTATAGTAACAGCTGCCTGAGTGTAAAATCATCATGCTCTTGTTTATATTGATTTATTTTATTTATAAATGTTATAAAGCTGTCCCAAAAAGATAATTTGAAAGAGCAGAACACAAAAAAATACTGCAAAGAAACATAGATTTTTTTTTAAAAAAAAGATAGGCAAATTAGTTACTATCCTTACTAAGAGAAATTTGCAGATGTCTTAGGTGACGGAATCCTGAGATGGCAGAGAAAAATACAGAACTTCATACTGCAGCTGGAACTCTTCAACATTCCCCTAGTAGAAAAAAAAATCCTGTGAATTAGGGATGTGCAACAACTTTTCTTTTGAATGATATGCTCAAGGCTAATCCTTAAATATGGCAAAAACGCACAAAGAAAAAGATGATCAAAGTCAAAATCCTTACTAGCACTGATGATGTTACCGAGTTAGGCCAATGAAATGTTTGCAAGTAAACAAGGAAGTCCAGAGAGCACCAAGGACCCTTCAATTCTGAATTTGATTGAATTTAAATTTATGGTAGAGATACCCTTGAGCCAATGTCCTGGTGACTATATATGGACATATCCTTGCAATGATCTTGGCTATGGTAAAGAAATAGTTTGCCACTTGCTCTTTCCGCATGTTTTTTTTTCAGCTTCTCGATCCAGCCAACAGTCCCAGATTCCAAGCACTGATCAGGGTCAACCAAGGCTAGAAAGCGTGTCTGCCAGTGAATTGATGCAATCCATATGACTATTCCCCATTTATTCCTATTCCCTCCCCCCTTTAAAACCCATTAATGGGCTAAACCAATCAACAGAAGAAAAAATACATACAACAGCAAGAGAGGATCAACTCCAAGTGAATTGAGCAGAACATTAAAAAAAAAAATAGATTGTAGCAGTAATAAAGTTGGAAGGCTCTTTGGGAGGCCACACGGATTCCTGGAATTTCAGGTGATACACTCTATGTAAATAGAAGTCTCATACATCAAGAAGAAAAGGTTTATCTCTGCTTTCCTTCTGTTGCCATCTATCGATTTGCAAGGGGTGGGGGGAATTGCTTTAAAAAAAAAAGATTTCCATCTGGAGTAACAAACGATACAGCTTTTCCGTTCTACTTATTTGGCATCTTCGTATAGCTGCCAAGCCTTCGTTGTAGCTTTTCCAGTTGACTGGGACGCTGAATCATTGGAACTGGGAATGTTCGGCCACTGGTTTCCTGAAGTGCTGCTGAACCTGTTCCATGGCCTCTAATTCATGTGCTATTGGGCTGCTTATGCAGTGGGAGAGGGAGTTTCTCCTCTCATGTGTCAGCAAGCTTCCCTGCTTGGCTCTGAGATCGCCTCGCTGTGACATATAAATGTAATCAAGAACTACATTTTTATTACTAGTAGCAACCCTCAAAGTGGAAAAACATCTGCAAAAGATTCCTCTTTGCTACAAATACTGTGAGGATGTGTCAAGAGGATAGCGAAAGGGGGTGGGGAGGCATGGAGACTCTGTGAGGCAAAAGGAGAGAAGAAAGCCAAGAGTGAGAAAGACGGCTTCAGCAGTAGTAATAATAGTAATATAATATTTCTGATTTCTCATGGCAGAGTTCATGACAACCTGCGTGACTCACTACTGCATAGATACAGTATGTATGGATGTTGCAAAAGGCTTAAATGCATTTGTCATTCCTTTTTGAGGGTGGATTTCTAGTTTTCATCTGGGGCTTTGCATCCATCCTCAGTGATACTAGCTTCATGCACAAAGCATGTAAGAAGAGAAATAGTGAATCAGTTGCATGCTAGATCCCAAACAGGGAGAGGGGGGAAGAGGGGGGGAGGGGGGAGAGAGAAGCTCAAGTTAATGTACAATGTCCACTCTGAAGCAACAGGGGGATCCCCCAATACTTAAAACACTTATATCTGATGTTCCACACTATGGTTCCTTTAAGGCACAGGTGTCAAACTCGCGGCCCACGGGCCAGATGCATCACATGCTGGCAACACCCAGTTTAGTGAAGGGGGAAAAAGTCATGATACATCACGTGAAGCCACCGTAATGATGCGAGTTTGACACCCCCTGCTTTAAGGTATGACCTCAATTATATGCTATTCAGGACAATGCAATTAAAAAGAAACATGAAAACCCACATGGTAAAAAACAATGTTTGTCTCAACCAAAACCCTGACAGGTTAGATAAGCGAAGAATTATTGTAAACAGAAGAACTTTTCATATGATATAGCAAGAATATACTTGGAAATTTGAGAGGAAACCATGACTATTCCCTTAAGATACTCACAATCCCCATCTTGACTTCTTTTTTCCCTGTGGAATTTTCCTCCTCTCGGCTCAAATCCCAGCCCACCATTTCCTTTCTTGGGGTGGAGGTGCACACTTTCACACAAGCCATTGCATAGAGAACTTGTAAAGCCAGGCTTCATAATAAATCAGGGGTGGGTTGCAGGCGGTACACCCTGGTACGGGCATACCGGAGCCTGCCTGGAGCACCGGATACTGTTCCAGTACAGTGCACCGGAGGGCCCGCCCGCCCGCCCTCGCTCCTTACCTGTGTTTTAAGCTTTTGGTGCTTCCACGCACGTGCATGGCACATATGGCACCTGCGCGATGCTCTGCTGAGCAGCTGGAGCATCGCGGAGGCTTGTGGAAGCTTCGCAGGCAAGCGTGCATGCATGTGGGTGACGCCGAGGCCATTTCAACCATACTGGTTGGAATGGAATCCGGAACCCACCACTGTAATAAATGCTTATTATAGATGCTTTCCTTACAGTTTACCTGGCTTCTCATTCTTATATTATAAGAATCTTTAGTAATAAATAAAGTCAGGTGGTTCAGCTTTATGGGCAGCAAAAGAAGTATCTCCTGAAACTTATGGAATATATCCCATTAACCACTTCCAGTAGATACGCCAGTCCCCGATCAGTAAACTGTACTACACACTGACTTGGCACCAGTCTTCCAAGGAGTTAAAAGGAAGCCTTTCTCATTTCTTCTATGTCACTGAGAATCCAGGACCTTGGCCTGCAAGACAGATGCCTTATTATGGACCTGCAGTCCAGGCCTCTGGTCTATCACTGTTATAATCTGAATTGAAATTGAACTGCAGATCTTCTGGGAACAAAACGGTTTGGGTGTGACAAGGCATCAGGTGAAGGTATGGACCCCAGACTTTGTGGGAGCAAGAATGCCAATTAATTGCTCTTCTGTGTAGCAGAGGAATAAAAAAAAATCATATTGTTGAGAATGTTTACTTGACATACAGTAATAACCTGCCTCCTAATAAAAGGAAAACTCTGCAAATGAAAGGCATCCCATTCAACAAATGTCAGTGCTTTTCTTAATAGGAAGACACCCATCTGGTTACTCCCCCCTCCACACCATTCTCCCCCCCCCCCCCAACGAGTCTGTAAACAGCATAAATTAGTAATCAAAAAGATACTGCCTCCTGAATATTTTATGATGGTGCGAATGAAAGGGAAATGCGCAGACCAAGGGCTTGGTGATGCAAACATATTTGTCCACGCTTTTCTTTGTTTAAGCAGAAGAGTGAAAATGCTGGAGGCTGGTCCCTCCCCTCCCCTCCCCTGTTCATTGGGAGATAATTATCATCTCAGCAAGCTGGCTGATTCTCAGCACTGTGTCTTGGGTGGAGGGGGGTGAGTTGGTGGGAGAGAGCTGGGGCCCAAGTTGCTTACACAACATAGCAGCTTGCTTCAGTCCTCTGAGTGGCCCCCTTCCCCTATTTGATCTACAGACAGCACAACAGGACGTTCTAAGAGAGAATTGGGCCCAAAACAAACGAAAACATCTTGATTATTCTTCTCATTTTACCTGTGAAATGACCTGTTTTGCTCCAGCCTGGAAAATACAGCTATACTCTTTATATACTCTTTTTTTATTCCTCTTACTGTTACATTTATAACTGTGGAGATTTCTGTTTGCTGACTGTGTAAGAGAGAGGGAGAGAGAATAGAAATACTTCTCTATTCAATGCATCTTATATCAAGAAAAATTAGATGCCACTGTCAACCAATCAAATGCTGATCCTTCATGCGTAATTCTGTAATGTTTTGTTTCTGTAATTGTGTATACTTACTTGATCTTTGCTTAGCAAAGTACACCAAAAGAAATGTTTGCCAACAGTTTCTCTGGGTTTTTTGAGATTTCTCAAGGCTTGATCTGTAAACTTAAAACTATATACTTGTAACCAAAAGAAACAGTAATAGCAATTTTCTTGAGTAACAAAATTTTATCGAATGTCATAGTCTCTACTTCCCCACTGGCATAAAGTACAATGCACATAATGTCTTGCTTATAACAAGCATTTTCCTACCGTGATTGGATTACTGGGGGAAATGTAGAAAGATCTTAATGAAATTTTGAAAATTTCTTATTATGTCTGCCATCAAGCTTAGCAATCATAATCTCTGATAATGTTATTTAACGAGGAAAAAAAATAAGTTGAGGAAAGAATCAAGAATCACCTCATGTTTCCTGTAAAGGTAGAATAAAAAGGCAATGCATAATAAAATTACTCAGCTCAAATAAAAGCATATCTAAGATAATAATCTTATCGACCTCTACAAAGAACTAAGCATCACAGAATAAACCACTGTATTGTCTTGCTAAGTTTATGCACCTAACACTATGTCCTTGGAATTCAATGACAACTATGTCCTATTAAAGACGCAAGTCATTTATTTTCATGTGTAAAATTAGTGCCTCATTCAGTGTAGTTTGAAAGGATTTAACATCTAATGGATTGTGCCTATGAGTCTACTATTGTAAAAATCTTACTTTTCATTTGCTTGATTTTTTCAATAGCTATGCCACTCCTGCATTTTTTTCTGTCATGTCAGTCTTGCTCTTTAAAGTCCTGTAATGTAAACAGAACAATCAACTGTTGCTATTGCAGACAATAATAATAGTTCTTAGTCTTTAGAGCAGATATGCGAAGATCCATTAAATTGAGAGCTGGCCACAGGTGACTACATAGATGCTTCAGCTTAAATTTCTGTTTAGGCAAAGGGGAAGAGGGTGGGGGGGATGGTTTAATAACAGCAACTACTGGCCCATCAAAGACTTAAACTTTGCCCTTCAGACCATAATCCTATATTTATTTATATGAGAATAGGTTCTATTGAACTCTAAGACATTGATATCGAAGCAGATGAACAGGATTACTTTAGGAATACTTTGCTTGAAGTTATTGAACAAAATATGACATTTGCATTGAGTGCAGAAAAATAGAATTTGCAGGAAAAGCAATAGAAGTGCTTGCTTCATGCATTAATTGAACTGCAGTTGGTTTAATCATAGTTCACTGGATTAAACCCCCATTGGTTGGATTCATAAATCGTAATAAACCAAAAGCCATGGTTTGCCAGTAATAATTGATAGATCTGCCCTTTACATTAAATCAAAACCAAACAAATTACCTCATATAATACTATAGAACGTATATTTGGTTGCTGCTATTTGTGTAAAAAATATTGTCCAAGAGCTATAGGAGATATGACCAATGCCCAGAGAAATACAAACTGGATTGTTTAGATGGCAGGGCATTCTGCTCCCTTCTCTCGTTCAGAATTTTTCATTTCTCCCCTAAACATGTGTTGTGGGAGAAGTTAAGCAGTTTGGGCCAAAATAGAAAATGACACTTTATGGAAGAAAATAAAAGCCAATACGCACCTTTAAACCCATGTGTATTAAAGATTTAACCGAAAAGAGACATGCCCTCATATGACTCCAGACACATGCAAAGCATGTCCTGCAAGGTTTGCCATGTGTCTGTGCGTGTAATGGCCATGTAGTCTAAAATAATGACACTAAGCAGGTAAAAACATACTCAGAAAGGAGAAGGGGGATTGGGTTACATGCTGTAGTGGGATTCAAATAATTTAACAAGTGGTTCTTTGCCCTAATGACCAGCTAGGTAGGCGGGGTTCGGTGGTCATGTGACTGGGTGGGCATGGCCAACTCAATGTCACTCACATTGATGGGCACTTTGCCTTAGCTGTTATAAGGTAATAAGGGTTAACTGGAGAGGCAGTTTCTGTAAGCAGGGCAATAAAGATTAGGCTAGAATCAACACCGGAATGTTTCCTTCCTGCCTTCCTTACAGGATTAGCCCTGTAAAATGGAAAAAACCAAAATGAGATTTCTTCCAACAACCGGTTCTCTGAACTGCTTAGAAAGTTAACAACTGGTTCTCCCGAATAGGTGCAAACTGGCTAAATCCCCCCCACTGGTTACATGCCAAAAGCAGGGCCTTTTAAAAGCAAGAAGTTGATTTGTCTGATGTAAAAATGACTTCTGAGGCTCCGAAGGGAAGGAATGGGATAAGAAAGAGCTTCCACACTCCTGAATTTTGCAACCCCCCTGGGGGACAATGCAAAAATGGAGTTACATTTGCCTTGTGTTAAGTATAAAGAGTAAGAAAATAGTACTTCAACTGAATTCTAAACCAAACAACCTAATTTGATTTGACATTATTTTTGAAAATGGTGAGGTCTCAACATGTTAGTATGACATAAATTTGGAAAGCTTGCATCATACACATCCTTCCTCCTTGTTTGATGGGTTTTGTACATCACCAAGAAAAACAAGTTGGATGGCTAACCTGAAACAGAGCTAAATGAAAGCTTTTGATGCAGACTTTCCAGATCGGAGGCCTTTGGATCATCATAAATATTTCCATTAAAGTTAATAAATTATATTTCACACAGGATATTTTTGTTGAAATGGCAGCCTTCATAGGTTGCATTAAGGATGATTCTATTCACTTTTAGTAACATCAAATACAGGGGTCAAATTGCTTATTAGTTCTGGAAAGGCTGATATGTCAAACTTTCTGTCAGCTACGAGATTGAATGTTGGAATAAAACATGTTTACATGTAAAACAAATTCTGTTTTATTTCTTTAGCTAACCCTGTTTAACTAGGTCATATTGTAAAACAGATACAATTTAATCAAGTTGAAGCAACATACTATTTAATTTTCTTCCTTAATCTGACAGATTTTGCAAAAATATTATAAATTCATGTCTGATGTGATTAATTTGAGGCACTGACTTGAGTCTGGAAGTTAAAAACATATGCACATTCAATATGAAGTTTTCTAACTTATCAAGCCACCATTTCATAGCTGAGAAGAGCCTTTTTAGAAGGGACACACCATGTATATAGATAGATTTATACACATAGATGTAACTATATTTTAAATTTTTATTAAAAGCAAAATATTGTATTTGCGAATTTTTTGTTTTCTTTCTTCAACAAAATAAAATATTATATTTACAATATCTGAAAAATTATGAAGGTAAAATGAATTTCATTGAAATAAATATTGATGGAATTTTAGCTTCCTTTGAAGCATTTCTATAGCAATTCTGGCCACTGTTGTGACTCTTCTTTTTTTTTTTTTTTTTTAGTTCGGTTGGATGATCAAATTGCTCCAGAATTGCCCCTGCCCACTGATCAGGGGTTAGTTCCTGCCAGTTCTAACCTCTTCTATTCCACAAATCTACAATGCCATTTAGAACCAGTTCCAGCTCCCTCCCCCCACCCGTCCGCACATCATCAAGATGAAGAGAAAGAGGAGGAATTCTGGGAGTTGAAGTCCACAAGTCTTAAAGCTGTCAAGTTTGAACACCTCTGGGGTTTTTTTCCCCTAAAGGGTTAGGGGTGCAAGGGTTATGTAACTTGACAGCTTGAAGACTTGCATGCTTCAAATGCCAGCGTTTCTGAGCCAACATTTTGGTTGCTAAGCAAGAGCATTGTTAAGTGAGTTTCACCATATTTTACAAGTTGGCCACACTCACCCAGTTACATGGCCGGCAAGCCACTCCCACAAAGCAGGCCACACCTGCAGAAGAGGTTCTAAAAAAAATGGAAACCCACCACTGCCACTGATGCATAATTATATCAATAAGTTGTGGAAGATCTCCATTCTTCTACATCCAATGCAGCACAAGGAAGATTGGAGCATAAAAATATTTGATGTGTTTTATTCAACTGCAATCTAACTTAAGGGGCCAGGTGTGTATAGGTGTTAATGTGATTTTCCTGGAGTTCTGTTTGTTTCTGCTGTTTTATTCAGAGACATCATGCAAAAAAGTGAACATGTAAGGTGGAAGATTTCCTGGGGATTTCTCAGGCAACAAAAGCAACCCAGGGAAGACTATACTAGAAGCTCCACTAGTGGAAGATATAAACAATATTGTCACAATCAGAGGACCCAATGAATATGCATGCTGTAGATGTGGGAGAAACCTATTAGGAACTGTGGTGCTATGAAATATTACCCAACTATTCATTCATAAATCATGATCATATCCATTCATTCACACATACCATAGACGTGACTCATAACACAATAAGGAATCTTTGCAATGATGTCTAGAGGTTAGGCTGATGAAGGGTTTTTTTGAACTCAGAATGGATGTAGATGGGCTGAATCGCCCAACTTTTCCTGTTGGGGGTAGGGGCATGGAGTGATTTAAAATGCAATGAATTCCTGAACATGATCAAAGCATGTTAGAGAGAAATGTGGATATTTTTTCAGTGATGATTTACAGTTAGTAGTCTCTCTCATTAGAACAGACAGGGACTTGTTTTAGGAGGTTAAGCACTGTGTTGTTTAGCCAAAATCTACAGAACAAAAGACACCATATGAGCAATTTCAAGGAAGAGTATATGGTGGATTTCCCATATCTGCTGGGTTAGATATCGGGCTTTTTATAAAACATAACATTATTAGAGCTAAGGATCTCTATCGCAGAATGGGTGGTGGGTTTTTTTACTGAAAAAAAACTTTGAAGACCATCTTGGAGTAACCCTTAAGATTCTTGTTTACATCTTAGTATAAACACATTTTATTTATTTTAGTTTTCACAGATACATGCCTTTGAAGAACATGCTGGTTTAACCATCAAAGTTTTTATTGTATTTATTTGATGGCATAACCATCAACGTTACATTTTGTTAAAACCATAGTTTTAAAGGTGGGGGGGGGGTTGTCAAGAAGGCTCTCTCAATTACAAATGATTGGTTGTGAAATACACGTTTTATGATTTTGAATATTGTCAGCAAAGAATAGTTCACCTTCCAAATTATGTCTACATTAGGGATAAACTGGAGTAAGGGGATGATGATGATGATTTGGTCAGATGGGAATGTTATAGTGTTGGGTGCCTGACTCACTTTATGAAAAAAAATGTAATAAAAATTATGGTTGGCAGGATGTTTTTTCTTTGCTTCAAAGGTTATCATGATTACCTGGTTCTGGGATACCTGACCTAAGAAAAGATTCAAGTGAAAACTGTGATTCAAGGAAGTAAACTGCTACCTATTACACTATCACTTTTTAAGGTTCAGTTTATTTGTGGTCTTTGGCTTTTATCCTTTAAATTAAGCAAACTATCCATTAAAGTTACATATTTCTCACATTGGCTATTCCCATACAAAAACTGGTCGAGATTACATTTGATCACTCCCCAATGTCAAATATTATAATCCTGAAACCATTAGTGATTACATGGGATCACTCCCCAATGTCAAATAATTCTGAAACCATCAAGAGATGTCTTGATTCATGTCAGAGTGCGCACAATGTGACTATTTTGAGACAACCCGGGAGCAAAATACAGTGAACCAAGGTTTGTCTTTCAAACCGTGGTTTATATACAAGGAATATATACATACACATACTAGGCAAAATTAGGCAATCAATCATCAACTATGGCACGGAAGCATACATGGAGAGAGAGATGCCCTCACAGGGCCTTTCTTATATATACAGCCTCTTAAAGCGGTAAAGAGTCAAATAACCCTGCTGACTCATTACTACTATTGCATCATCATTACAGTATTAAAGCTTTACAGCATTACAGCAACTGGTCAGCTATTAAATCATCATTACCCTGACGATTCATACTGGATAGAATAAGATAAAGACTAGTGCATTCAGAATGATGAAAACAAAAACTGTATCCTCTTATGACATGAGCATATCAAAGTGAAGCCTGCAAGACTGATAATAGGCTCTTTTAAAATTTGCTATGAATTTAGGAAGAACACCAACCATGCAAATGTATCCATACTGACAAGCCCACAGGAATTGTTCAAATATCTCTTTGTCTTCCTGTGTTATTTCTTTATGTAAATTTATTGGCATGGAGACAGGTGATATGACATAGAAAACTGCCAAACACCAGCCCATCAAATTCACATGTAGTAATATATTTCTTGTTAGTTTTAATTCAATTATGCAAGGGGGAATTATATAAGCTCCTGGAGAGTTTGAGCAAAAGATGTCTGCATCATGTCTGGTCATTTTTATTAGCAGGGAAAGGGAAGGGGAAACCACAATTAAGTAATTAATTAGGGCAGGCAACATCCCAACAATAAGCAACACTACCACGAGTTTGAGTTTATGTCAGCAAGTCCAAAAATATACAGGTAGGCTTGATGGTTTATCAAATGGGAAAGTGGGGCGGATGGTAAAGATGCTAATTGTAATTAAATTAATGTTGAGAACCTGAAAGATGTGGATGGATGCCTACGGTTGCACTGAAAATGAATATAAGAGAAGAGATGGAATAGCATAGAATTGTTAGCATTAAGGAATAGCAGCTTCTAGAAATGGGAGTAGGGGGGGGGATGGGACCCTAAAGGTGGCATGCAGTAAAAGGGTGAAGGGCAGGAAGCATTGTACTTTATCTTATGATTATCAAACATGATGGAAACAGTGTAAATTGCATATCTTTTCTCTTGTATGGAAAGCAAGAGTTCAGGGAAGATTTCTTCAGATGATCCCTTGTGTCTTTAACAGACATATGCTTAACAATTCCAGATGTCTTTGTGCTGAAAAATAGTGGTAAGAAAAAGGTGCCCTTCATCAATCCCCAGTTGATTTGCCACCAGCAAAATCACATCTTTCCTCTGGAACATTGTCCTAAGGATGACTTCTTGGTGAGGCCCCTCCTCAAGAAGCCCTCTTTGGACCCAGCTCTTTTGAACAACTACCGTCCAGTCTCCAACCTTCCCTTCTTGGCGAAGGTTGTTGAGAGTGTGGTGGCACAACAGTTTCCCCGTCACCTGGAGGAAGTTGACTATCTAGATCCGCGCCAGTCCGGCTTTCGGCCCGGGCATAGCACCGAGACGGCATTGGTCGCGTTGGTAGATGATCTCTGGAGGGCCAGAGATGGGGGATGTTCCTCCATCCTGGTCCTATTAGACCTCTCGGCGGCTTTCGATACCATCGACCATGGTATCCTATTGCATCGGCTGGGGGGGTTGGGGGTGGGAGGCACCGTTTTACGGTGGTTCTCCTCCTACCTCTCTGGCCGATCGCAATTTGTGCGGGCAGGAGAGCAGAGGTCGACCCCGAGACCCCTCACATGCGGGGTGCCTCAGGGGTCGGTCCTCTCGCCTCTCCTGTTTAACGCATACATGAAGCCGCTGGGTGAGATCATCCGTGGTTTTGGGGTAGAGTACCATCTGTACGCTGATGACACCCAGCTGTACATATCTACCCCAAACCACCCCAACGATGCCGTAGCGGTGATGTGCCAGTGCCTGGAAGCCGTGCGGATCTGGATGGGAAGTAACGGACTTAGGCTCAACCCGACCAAGACCGAGTGGCTGTGGTTTCCGGCTGCCCGATTCAACCAGCTCTCTCCAACGCTGGCCATAGGGGGCGAACATCTTGCCCCTGTGGATGGGGCGCGCAACTTGGGTGTCCTCCTGGATACCCGGCTGTCCATGGAAGATCAAGTGACAGCCGTGGCCAGGAGGGCGTTTTACCAGGTTCGCCTGGTACGCCAGTTGCGCCCCCTATTGGATCGGGACGCCCTTCGCACAGTCACTCATGCTCTCGTGACATCCCGACTGGATTATTGCAACTCTCTCTACATGGGGCTCCCCTTGAGGTGTACCCGGAGGCTGCAGTTGGTCCAGAATGCAGCCGCGCGAGCAATTATGGGCACGTCTAGGTTTGCCCACGTAACACCGCTCTTGCGCGAGCTGCACTGGCTACCTGTCGTCTTCCGGGTGCGCTTCAAGGTGTTAATTACCATCTTCAAAGCGCTCCATGGCTCGGGACCTAGCTACCTGCGGGATCGGATCCTGCCCCATACATCCTCACGGCCGATTCGCTCCCACAGAGAGGGACTTCTCCGGGTGCCGTCCACTAGACTTTGTCAGCGGGCGGCGCCCAGGGGAAGGGCCTTCTCTGTGGCGGGCCCAGCCCTCTGGAATGACCTTCCCCCCGATATCAGGACAACCACGGACCTCCGCTCCTTCCGCTTAAAATTAAAGACGCACTTTTTTCGTCTGGCCGGCCTGGGGTAGTCTCTTTTTAGGTTAGGGGTTTTTAGGGGTAATTTTTAGCTTAGTTTATGGGTTTTAGCGCAGGATCAATTTAATTTATTTTTAACTTTGTATTTTGTATTTGTCTGTGGTTTTATTTGTATTTTTAATTGCCTGTGCCCCGCCTCGAGTCCCCTCGGGGAGAGAGAGCGGGATATAAAATTAAATTATTATTATTATTATTATTATTCTTAAAGAACTGAATAGCAACCTGGCCAGCAATTTTACTCACTTTCCTTGTCTTTCAAGTGAGTTTTACTCACTTTCCTTGTTTTTCAAGTTCAATTGTTGAATTGCTAGTTGTAATGCAGGAGAAAGGCAGGCATCTTTGGAACAACTGACTCTATGATTGAATCTCATTAATTGGTATCTTAATGCAATGTTTGCTTTACAAAAAAATGACTCCCCTTTGCTTCACATTTTGCTCAAGTGAACTAGCAAGCCTGGGTAATTAACTTGTTTTCCCACTCTTTGCCAACAATTTTCCCCATTATTATTTATAGCTCAGAGGGAAGGAGCATTAATTAATATTATTATTTTAGGCTGTGCTTGATCTTTGAGAGGCATGCCAGGGCTGCAACCCAAATATAGGCAAGGTCAGCCCAAAGAAGACACTCCGCCCAAACAAAACAATTCACTATACATCCATACATGAATAACAGATGCCCAAAGGGTGGGGTGGAGAGATACCAAGACATTGAGTTGTGTTGAAATTGCATGAATGATTCATGCTCTTTTTAAACAATTCTGTGTTGCACATACCTGTCATAGCCAGCTACAGCAATTTTCTTACTTATTTACAGCAAGGGAGAATAGATATGCCACACGACTGTCTTCTCTACCCAACTGATATAATTCTTGTTTTCTGTTCTCTGCCTTTCACATGTTTGGGCATCCATTGATTGCACTTGAGGGTTTGTAGCTGAACTGCTGTTGTTGGTGCTGTCTGTTAGAATTATCAGGTAATGGACATAAATGGCTTATTGTGGAGACTTAGACCACAGGAGTCTACATTCATATGGTATCTACCATATGTTTCCGAGAAAATGATCACTTTCAGCTACTCTGACTGATTAATGTATTCATCCATGTGCCCCAATCATTGAATAAAGTTCACCATGCAAAATCCTCATTGGTAAACCTAGACCTTATTTTTGGAATGGTAATTCAAGTAGTTCCCAAACAATTGTTATGGATTTTTTAGGGAAGTGAATGTCCAAGATCTTCTAAAATGGACATCACTAGAATGTAGTCCACTAACATCTGTCTTTCTCCAGTCTTAAATGTAGGCATGAGTACACATGCTCACACAGCGGAGCACGCAACACAAACTCAACTTGATTTAGTAAGATATATTTGCAAAAGAGCATTTGGTTCAGAAAGTTGCTTAGAAACAAGAGGAATTGCCTTTTTAAAAGAGTAAAACTCAACAGGTACATTGCATTTTAAAAACTAGGTACCTTAAGGAAGCGGTATTGAGAATCTGTTTAAAGATCAGAATATCTCCCTACTAACATTAAACAGTAAAATGAATGGGTTTTATACTGATCCACAGATGTTTGCACTCATTAAAATTTCACTGGAAAAAAAAGATAAGTACTTTCCTGGTCTAAGCAACATTTCAGGCCAAAGTGGAGATTAGTAACAGATTAGCCAATTAAAGGCATTTGTGTTATATTTGTGTTATATTCGTAACAAGGGCAAATCTGGAACAGTCACATATGCTGATGATTTCACTATGAAGACAATGTCCCTTTACAAAAGTAGAGTGAAGAGATTAAGAAATAGGAGTGTCAAAGGATTTAGCTACCAAAAAGAAATTTGAATAGAGTAAATCCTGATATATAAGATGACTTGGGCTCTTGATTTTTTGTTTCTTTTTTCAGCAAAAGTTGCTTATATAACCAGAAATGTGTGGTGTGAATATGAAAGAAAACAATACCTGTTTTCTCAACAATTCAGTGATTTCTGAAATTATCACAGAATCATATAGTTGGAACTGTCCATTTAGATCAGGGAGCTGAACCCCAACTGTTCAGCTGATCCACCCCTTCATGAAGTTTCAGAACTTAAGTTCATGAACTCTTAAACCTTTATTATATAAAATAATGTTATGAATACTAATAATATTCATTATTCAACTAATAATAATACAAAAACAATCTCTGAAGTTTGATATTAACCATTTTGGGGGGTCCTGATTTAAGATTTAAATGACCTTGAATCCATGTATAATTATGTGGTCACAGAGTTATACCAAGGAACTCTGCAAAGAAGAATCTGAAGAAAGTCACCCCTCCTTCCCTTTGAAGAAGTGAGACCTTTCAAAAAATTAAAACAAAGGCTATGGCATAAATGTACAGCATAACTCAACAGGACATTGCTGTGGAAGAAGGGGAGGGGGAGCCAAAAATCGTATCTCATTTTGTGAATTTGCAGATGGAAGTATATTTCTTCTCACAAACAGCCAAACAAACATAAGTCCTGAAATTTCATAACAAATCTGGACCAAAATCTTCCAAGAGTAGAAATTTGTCCTGCAAAATGGAAATCCAATGACTCAAAAGTGAAAATTAGTATGGATCACAATTGTACAGATGTCGTGATTTTAGAAAATATTGAAGTGTTACATCTTCACTAAAATATTTCCAAAGTGGTTTAACCCTATATAAATCTGAAGCTTGCTTTTAGTTTGAAACATCACTATATTATAGAACTTCAAGACAATAGTTAGGTGATAGCAATAGCATTTAGAGTCTTAGACTTATATAATGCCTCATAGTGCTTTATAGCCCTCTCTAAGCAGTTGACAGAGTTTGCATATTAACCACAACAATCGGTGCCCTCATTTTACTGACCTTGGAAGGACGGAAGGATGAGTCAACCGTGAGCTGGTCTGGATCGAACTCCTGACAGTAGGCAGAAACAACCAGCAAAACTGCATTCCAATCGCTGTGTGCATAGAAATAAAAGACTCTTTTAGATAAAGGGTTTTTTTTAAAAAAAAAAGTGGACTAAAAATAGAATTAAATTAGTGAGGCTGTGATACAGATAGTTAGATGTCTCAGATTAATTTTACATATCTCTGTTTCACATTTTCTCTCAGGCATCTTATTATATGACATGATGGAACATTAACAGAATTGGAAAGAATCAATGCCTCCCTCCCACATGGCTGTACATTTGGAAGACTTCATCTGATCAATACATTGTATTAATTTTATTAATTTTATAAAACCTTCCCTAGATTACTTCTATACCTCATTACATGATGACATGCCTGCTAACTGCCTGGAAGCTCATTCTTCCCTATTGATGCATTCCATACATAATGCTTTATCTTTTACTTCAGTTAATAGAGAAAGTAATGAGGAGAATTCTATGTGGCCATTATAATAAGGGGTTGTGATATAATAGCAATTGCCCTTTTCTTTAAATGGATTAAGCCAGCAGCCTTCAAGTTAACCCACAATGAAAGGATGCCCTGATCGAGTTATTCCAGTAGCAAGATCACAGTTTTTTATTTTTATGTCATTTGAAAATGATACGTGATAATAATAATAGAGCAAAAAATTAAATACTGTTTTAGGAAGAAAAAAACAAAGAAAAACCAAACACATGTGAAAATTCATGAAACGTGACTCCTTCTATTCCAGGATTGAAGGCAAAGTGGTGCATTTCTAAATGAATTGTGTATAATCACACCTTGAAATATCTTCTGAATTTGGGGAGCTTGTTTCTGAATTGTGTTGTTCTTTTTATCGCCTATATTTTGTCCCAAATTTAGCATACAAACTTTTCCAGAGCTTTAAGACCCTTCTTTTCTCCTTCTGTAATGACTGATGTGCATGTTTGGCACAACGTATTCTTGAAGGGTCCATATATATGGTTGCATCACACATAGATATTTGTGAATCATTACAGAAGAAACCTCTTGACACAGTGGAAGATATACACTCACTGATTGTTCTTTTCCTGTGTCAAGAGCTTTGACAAAGTGAAGGGGTGGAAAAATAGGAACAGACAGATCAATCTTTTCTACCCTATTGCATACTTAGTGGCAGTTTCTTTCTTTAAAAATCTATATAAGAGATTACATTTAAATACTATTTAGACATATAATTGATTTTCTTAGAATATTTTAAAACTTATTTTATGCATTTGTATGTACTCTTTATTATTTTGTAGTGACAGCTGTGTCACAAAACAGGAGGAAATGTAAAATTGTGTGCATATATCAAAGGGACCCTGTTCAGATGTACTTATGATCCAAATTTTCCTCCTGATTAAAAAAGAGTATTGGTATCTGAAGTTTCTTTCATTCTTTTGTGTTCTTTCATTTTAAGAAATTTAAATCCTCAGTCAAAACAAATATCTTACATTTATATATCTATAGCTATATTTCCCTATCCCTATCCATATCCCCTCACCTCCCTTCCCCTTCTCTATCTATCTATCTATCTATCTATCTATCTATCTATCTATCTATCTATCTATCTATCTATCTATCTATCTATCTATCTATCTATCATCTCAAAGCAATATAAATAATCTTACACAAGAGAAACAGTAAGATAAAAGGGTATACCCCTCAAAGGGCTGTAATTTGAATTTTAAAAAAGGGAATGTAAATGGTTTCTAAATTATTCTCATGTCAAACAGCTCATGAAATAGTATACTTTCTCATTATGTACCCAACTAGGCTTCTGACTGTATTTGATTTTAGAAAGTTTCCTTTCTCAAAAAGGTATTTAGCTAAGTGTATGAGTTTGACAGACTATTGCACTGGATGCATCCAGATATATTCACAAATATATATTATTATGTAGTATGGATGTAATATTTATGAGCCAGATTTCTGGCAAAGACCCTTGGACCCAGTAAGCTCCAGTAGATTTATGCAATGTGTTTTTGTTGACATCATCCTAACATCTTGACTCAAAAAGAAATCTACTTTATGGAGTTAAAGACTATCAAGGTTGAAAGGCAGCCTTAGATGTGAAAAATGGTTGGTTGGTTGGTTGGTCGGTTGCCAGGGGTCAGAGCCTAATTTTGTTTCTCCTTATTCCATGAGGCAGTGTTGCTCTCATAAATCAGCAGATACATGCAAATACTCACTTGCCCAATTTTATACAGCCAGATAACCTATATGTTGATTAACCCAGAATTATTGCAAAATAAGATTTCACCATTTGCAAATCAGAGGTGCATTTGCAAACAAAAATATTTTTGTATGGTGCATTTCTATCTAAGAATATTTTTGTATGGTGCTTATCAATCGCTTGTCTCAAACTGCATGGCTTTTCAGTTAGCACACTTTAATTCAATCAAGTGGCTAGGGGCCTTCCTGAGGTCTCTTTTCATTTACCAGAATTAAACTATTGATCTTCTTGCTGTGTCCCATCCTGAGCTTAACCTTGGAGATATTAAATCTTTTCTGCCCTTTTGTTTTGAGACTTGCAAATGACCTTGAAATCAGTCACTTCTGTTTTTTTTTGCTTGAGTACCTGGTATATTGTCTGATTTGAGTTTTGAAGAGCACTCTGAACTTGGTTTGGCTTGGCTTCCAAGACTAGGTTTTGGGATTTTTTTGTACTGAAATGCTAGCCCATATTTCAGTGCGGAATTCTATCATTTCTTGAAATACATTATGGCCTTATTTGAGGATATGTTGCATTATGTAGCCTGCCCACACAGAAACAATGCCCTCTGCTTTTATTTTTGTTTTGTTGTCAGAGACTAACAGAGTTCTTCTACACTAGTAGCATCTTGAGAGAGTGTCACAAAGTCTTCCAACAATCTAACCATAGCTCTTCAGTTTTCAGCATTCTTTTAATTAGCTTTTTTGCTTCCTTTATTTATTTACTTATTTATTTAAATTTATACCCCGCCCTTCTCCTAAAAAAGGACCCAGGGCGGCGCACAGGCGTTATTAAAACCATACAAAAATACAAAAATACCTAATTATTAAAAACTATTAAACTATCCCTGTGCTAAAACTAATAAAACTCTACAATTTAAAATTTTCCCTATAAAAGTCAGAAACGGGGGTTATGCTAGGCCAGCTTGTTGGAATAAATAAGTTTTAAGATGTTGGTGGAAAAGGCGGAGGTCCCGGATGATGCGTAGATCGGGGGGTAGGTTGTTCCAGAGGGCTGGGCCTGCCACAGAGAAGGCTCTTCCCCTGGGCATTGCCAACCGGCATTGCCCAGCCGACGGTACCCGGAGAAGGCCCTCTCTGTGGGAGCGGATCGGTCAAAGGGATGTATGGGGCAGGAGGCGGTCGCGTATATAGCTATACCTTGCTTTTTACTCTATCAATTTTTTGCTTTGTCATTTTCTTGAGTATGGAAACTACATTTTGGTGTTGTAAGGGATCTCCCTAACTCCTGAAAAATGCCTTGTTAGTCTGTCTTTCAGGACGTGTTCTCCTGACATAGCCTTTGTCTCATCCTCAGCTTATACCTAAGGTCCCCTCACTTCATATTTGGCTTTCATCATTGCAACGTATTTTTGTGCCAGCAGGCTGCCTCTGGATCAACTTGAAAGTTTCTCCAAAGTATTTATTTTGGTTTCAGTATAATCATTAACATATCAGCATGGCTATAACAGGTGGAAAGAGCAGCACCAAGTCTCTGTTTCATAGATTCCCAAAAACAACCCTATGGTTACAAAATCCACTCTCTTTTTTTCCTATCATTGTTTTTCTAATCATCCAAACCACAGGATAATTATTTTTATGATTCCAAAAAATCAACATGCATTACTGACCAGAATACAAACCACTTATACAAAAAGAAAAAGGAGATTGATAAACAGTTGTGCAGAAGTAGAGGTAAGCACATCAAAGTGACTGCTACATCTAAGTAAGCAATGTACGGTATATATTTTTACAGGCAGGGAAGGCAAGGCACTTGGATGGAGTTGGTTTCTAGCACTGCTAGTGAGTTGAACGATGGACCTTTTTTTCATGAGGCTTCATTTTTGAAATGCTTCTTCCCCTTTCTACAATAGCAGGGAAACTCTGGCTAATTTTCCATGCTCAAGATCGGGGCTAATGGGGCTATGATATTCACCTCCTGTTGCAGAGGCGAAGGTATGTCTCCTATTAATAGACTAATAGAAATTTAATGTATTTAAGTTTTAGCTCCATTCCTTCTCTGCTTCCCCACCCATAATAGGCTTTTCTGGCTTTGGCTTCGCTGCATTAGGCTGAGGAAGGAAGGAAGGAAGGAAGGAAGGAAGGAAGGAAGGAAGGAAGGAAGGAAGGAAGGAAGGAAGGAAGGAAGGAAGGAAAACCTGCCTGTCTTCAGCAAACCAAGACATTGGCTGAAAAGATATCAATATTTCATCAGGCCTTTGTTGAGCCCTGGTTTTAGCTTTTCTTAATGGTGCACTTTACCAGGCAGCTTTTTCATACATCATTAAACAGCAGCTATAGTACTTGCGTGCCCTGTTTCTGATTTACCGTAGATAGTAATGTTTAAGATCACATTAACAGCACACAGGCTCTCAGCTCTTTGGCACTGCATCCAAATAATGAACAGTCAATAGCATTTCCAAATTAGCCTGTTCTCCAGCTCCCGTTATTGAATGAAATAACTATTCTTAGGTCCATTGGAGGGAGGAGGGAAACCATCCGGGTAGGGCAATTAATTCAGTGTCTAAACTAAATGGACAGACCTGACCTGTCCATTCTAGAATTTCTAAAATAGAATATGGGGATGATATTTTTAAAAAGGAGAGTTTTCGCTGGCTGGCATCCAGCTCTGCAGACAGAAGGGCAGCAAACATAGCCAAGCATAAAAATTCTGGTTGCATATTACTCTCCCTTGAGGACTGCTTGATTGTTTTAGTGTACTCTTGACAGTGCAATGGAAGCAAAATATTATTAAAAAGCCAAGAAATTAATGTGTCTTTCCAGGAAAACCAACACCACTATTTTTTTCGGAGGGGGGGTATCTACTGTTTAGTGAGTTTTCACTGGTATACTGATAACTGTCGGACGGCCTTCACTGAGGGCTTTATCCCATTACTGAGTTGCCTAGAAATAGCAGATTATTTTGGTTTACATTTTGCTGTCCTGTTTGCCAATCCTTATCAGACTCCGTTGATTCTTTTCCCTGCCACAGCCTGTTACATGACTTCCTCTAAAGATTAAAAGCCAAAAATCCTGACTGGTTTCATGGACCTTGAGGGTCTTACGGGTGAGGAATTTTGTCACACTTATTCAGTCCACTCAAAATGGTTATAATATTTTCCCCCTAAATTACATCTCAATTTTTGCAGAACACATACAATATGCAGCTGAGAAGAAAAGCAAAAGCAACAGCAGGAAGATGCTGGGAAGATCAGGAGACAAACTGATAGGAAGATAATCAGAAGTTCAATGTGGATGGGCTAACAGGAATATCAACAAGTGGGTTGAAACTAGGAGTTCTCAACTGAGTTTTGCCCAGTTTAGATGCTGCTGCCCATTCTTCTCAGTTTCAAAGTTATCTGGGCATGTCTATACTTGCAGAAAAGATATTTGTTCTGACCTAGGCTTCCCAAGAGCATGAAGCAAACTCCTTGTCCCGACAAAACCGTCTTTTTTTTAATTTACTGTGAACTCTTCCCATTCACATCCAGCAAAGTCTTTCAAGGGAGTATTTACAGTCACATACCTTATCTGCCTTGGAGAGCTGCCAGGCTGATATCTGCAAAACTTAGCAAGGCATCTTGGAGAGTCACGAACCAATTAAGTGAACTAATTGTCTCCCACAAACTCCACCCCCCTTTCCCTCCTCTTTTATGTCCTCTGGGAGGGGCCATTCATTGTGGCCTTACTCCCAAGTCTCCCCCTTTTCTTTAGCTGTTCCCTTTGTCTGGCAACTCTGCACATGCGCACACTGGGAACAGGCTCCAGCTGTTTGTTTGCTTCACTGATGTCCGACTCTGAAGGCAGCTGATAACTGGCATACGACTCTGACCCCCTCTCTGCCTCTGACACAAAGCCCTCATCAGAGCCTTCCCCAGATTCTGGGACGGGCCCATGTTTCTTCCCAACCTCCTCACTGTCCGAATCTGCTGCCAGCTCCTCTGGCCACTGGGAAAATGGAAGAATATGATATAAGGCAATGCAACTTTATTTATTTATTTATTTATTTATTTATTTATTTATTTATTTATTTATTTATTTATTTATTTATTTATTTATTTATTTATTTATTTATTTATTTATTTATTTATTTATTTATTTATTTGGATTTATTGACCGCCTCCTCTCTCCGAAGAGACTCGGGGCGGTGTACAGGAATTTAAGAACATATACATATAACAAATTATAAATAATTAAAACTAAATTAAATGTTTTACCCTGTGTTAAAAAGTACCTTGTTTAAATTTATATCGTAAAAACCCGATCGGTAATATTTACTAAAACTAGGCTGGTACGGTAGTTTGACTTCTCTCATTTATTAAAATAGAAAGTTTGTATTTGGCTGGTAGTATGAAATGAAATCCTTGAAATCCCGGTTCAGTAGATTAGATTAGGAAGATGAGGGGAGAAAAAAACACCTTGAAAGAATCCTGACTACATTCTAGCCAAGAAAACTATATGACTATATCCATGTAATTACCAGGGAATAGCTTCAACTTAAAGGAGACATTTTTCATAGTAAGAAATCAATTTTTTAATCCTAGCTAGCCAAATCTCCCATCAATATAAATTAAAGTAATGGCAGTCAGATTAATAATCAATCCAGAGAAAAGTACATGGAATTTTGAGGGCTGCCCTTTAAAAGTGGACAGTCCAGAACCCATTGTGGGAATTGAGGGGTGGGGGTTAAGGAGTAAGGTCAGACGTTAATGTAAAATTTTGACCATTTGACCACACCCTTAATTTTTTAAAATGCATGCAAAATAATGCACGCAAAACAGCTAAAATTTTAGTTTCACCCATGCTGAAATACAGATGGAATCTATTTGGTCTCTTAGCATGATTTCCATACTGTCCTATTTCAATTCTTTTTTTTCTGGATATAAGGAAGAAGGAGAGATTGTGCACTTAATCTCTTCTATCTCCATCGCCATCCTCCTGCTCGCTATGAATTGGAGTAAATATCACCATGAAAAGAAAACCTAGGGTTCTATTTATCCATTAGTGATTTAGAAACTTAACATTTTGCAAGAATCTAGATCAGCTTAATTGAGGAGCAATGTGAAATCTTCCAGATGCTGAGCATAAGTGGACTAGAACACAAATCTCAATCAATGAATCTGACTATTGACACTGAGTACTGTACTATTTCAACAGTTAACTTTAAGCATAGTATCAGCAAGAGTAGGGTTAGTTTCCAGAAGTTTGGATTGCAACTGTTATAATCCCTACAATTTCTTCAGGATGACTGCATCTAAAGTGTCTTAGGTTCATTTATGCAGATTCCTGGTAGTTTTTCATAGGTTACCCTGACCAAAAGAAACACAGCCTAGACATGTTTAACACATGATTTATAGGATCACCTAAGGCAATAAATCACTAATACAAGAGTGGGATTCTACCAGTTTGGACTTGGTTCAGGTGAACTGGTAGTTCCAAAGATCAACTGGGAGCGAACCGGTTTGCTTCCACGAGCAAGTGAGCCTGCCTGCCCACCCGCCCCTGTGCATTACCTACCTTTCAGCTGAGTCTCATGGCAGAATGGATTGCCACACCTCAGCTGTTTTCCTTCCCAAGCAGCAATCTGGAAAGTAAATATTCTCTAAACTGTGCATGCAGAAGCGAACTGGTTGTTAAACCAGTAGTATCCCACCCCTGCTAATGCAGATAACTTTTATATCACTAGAGGGACCGTTGGGTGACACTATCAATTGTTGATAGTGCATAAATGCTCATAGGTAGAACTTTTGAATAAAGGTGGGTTTATGGCATTTCTTTGAATGGAGCATAAAGAAGAATCAGAACCACACAGGACTGAGGAGAGATTCAAATTTGTATGTTAGGGCCTCCATGGCTACATCACTCTCTGTTTTAGTCCACCTGCTCCACCTTCTGCCTGCAGTACTTTTCAGGATTGTTTTACTTGTAGGTGCTTGCTTCATTTGGGGACAATTTCTTCCTTGGAGTTCATTCTGTTTTCTGGTTGACTGGTTATTTTCAAATACCTATAAGCCTGGGAAAAAGTAAAGATTTTCGAAATTAGCAGAGCGCTGCAGGAAAATGTTTAATATAAAAAAAAACTGTTTCACAGATATGAAAAACTGTTATGCAAAACTAAAAAAGTAATAGCCAGATGCAATTATGCCGTGGATATTTTATGTATTTTCCATCACATCAGTAGATATTTCATATTTTGCTAGGCTAAATAGCCAAACTAAACTCCTATTAATCCAATTGTATTGTACTGTATATCTAGAAACTCCTGACTCATTTACTATCAGCATAACAGAACCTTGGGAATACTGCCACACAGAGGAATTTTCCTACCTATTTTTTTCAACCAATGCTCAATCAGTTTGATGAACAAGAATTTGTTTTAGAAATTTCTTTGAGGAGAAAAAGATTCCAGAGAAAATGGTGTACATGCTTAAGTTTATTAAAAGATAGCCAAGGGGTCTACATGAATCCTTATATTGAACAAACATTGCTCCATTATCTGCAGATTCCTGAGTTTTTCACCCTAGAATTAAATTGGAAGGAAGACATCATGAAGGAATTTTTTCCCCACCAAGTTTTCAGAAGCAACATTACTATCACCACTAAGGTGGAATCCATTCAGAAAACATTGGAAAATATCCCTTCCTCTGGGTAAATTTCCCCTTAGTTTCTCTCCCCACAAATGCCATGGAGGAATCCAAAAGGCTATTGCTGTAACACAGCAGTTGTTGGTATGAACATGCTGAATACAAATCAACAATAAGGAAAATACGTAATTGAAACATGACTCTCAAAATTGGGTGCCGGTGTTGATTTATATAAAGAGGCAATGACATTAAGGCCTCAGGCTTTCCTAGTAGAGTTGTGCTCATAAGTGAAAAGGGAGCTTCATCTGGACAGTGTTCAGAATGAAACATCCCTTTAAAGCTCCTTTGTGGAGTAATCTAGCTCCACTTTTATCTAGAGAAAAAAATGATACCGCAGAGTTGTTTCTTTTCATATCATTTTGATGATCTCTGACAGCAGTTGTAGCAGAGGCCTCTTCACTTGATGTGTTAGAGAAAGCAATAGGAACAACATGAAGTATCTCAGTGATGTAAGATGTGACATCTCCATGCCTTGACAAGGTGGAAAGTGTCACCTGCGTGGCATGAATGCTTCATCGAGGAAAATGCTATTGTTTGCCACAGGGCTACTTTGTAATTTTTCTTCAATGTCTCGGTCAGTATTTTAGCTCTTGCCATGTAACTCAAAAATTAAGACCAAGTTGGGAAAACTCATAATTTCCAACCAGTGTGCATAACAACCAATGCAACCACAAGCTTTCCAACGCATGGAAATAAGGAAAGAGACAGGGAAGAAAAGCTGTTAATTATGGCAAGGGCCTAAATTTGGAATCTATAAATAAAAGATAATAAACTAAATTCAGATGATTTGTTTTCTTGCACTTAGGTACAAGAGCTTGGGGAATGTGAGGGAATTTCTCACGGGATACAGAGGTTCTCTTGCATATGTTTTGCTTTTCTTGACTTTGATTGGCAGTAAATATTTGCACTTCAGGATCCACTGGTTAACAGTTAAAATCCAAGAATAGTTAAATTCTACTAATGTTACTTAAAGTGGATCAGGAAGTATAAGAGGAATTAAAATGCCGTGACTGGAACCATCTACAGCATTCTCTCTAATTGGGACATGCTTCATCAGGTAATCAACTTAATCAGGACCTTTCCCAAGGAACCCAATTAAAAGTTTAATGACACCGTGTGGCACGGGCTGCTGCTTAATTGGGATGATAATTCTGTTCTTTATAATTGGGATACTAGAAGGTGATTAAAAGAACCAGAAGAGAATGTCCTTTGTGATTCTTACAAGCTGAGAGCAATTTGCTTTAAAAGAAATAAAAAAGTCTGTCATGGATGTTTCCAGCAATCTTTCCAGATTCTGAGAGTTGAGATGGCAATAATAATAACTCATTCCAAAATGACAATATTATTGCTCAAAGCTGGTAGAATTCAACTTTCCCAAGCAAAATGCATTGGTCACCCAAATCAGTTCTTAAGATGTTCATTCAGAAAGAAAGATACACAGGGGAACATTAAGAAGGCATGCTAGAACAACCCCCATTAAAAAAAATATCAAGCTTATTCTATCTATCTATCTGTCTGTCTGTCTGTCTGTCTGTCTGTCTGTCTGTCTGTCTGTCTGTCTGTCTGTCTATCTATGTTAGTTTTATGAGCTGATCAATAAATAAATCAGAGAGACTAGGATCGATCTATTTCGAGCTTTTTAGCTCTCATCAGCTAGTCATACTCTTACTGGGATTCGAACCGGTATGTATGGAGTATGACTAGCTGATGAGAGCTAAAAAGCTCGAAATAGATCGATCCTAGTCTCTCTGATTTATTTATTGATCAGCTCATAAAACTAACACGCATATTAAAAAATTAACACAATGGAACTCATGGCTTTCTGTCTAGATGGTCTCTGGTGATGAGCCGAAAGGCAGAAAAGGAAACAGTATGTCTCCTCCCTTAATTGGGGCTCTAACAGGATGTTGTGAAACAATTATAGATATTAACCCTCCTGTCTCAGCTGATGCAATTGGGAGAGCCAGGCTGGCTGAATGGTTTAAAGGCTCCTGCCTGATATGCAATACAGCCCCGGTTCGAATCCCAGTAAGAGTATGACTAGCTGAGAGCTAAAAAGCTCGAAATAGATCTATCCTAGTCTCTCTGATTTATTTATTGATCAGCTCATAAAACTAACACACATATTTAAAAAAACTAACACACATATTAAAAAATTAACATAAAGGAACTCATGGCTTTCTGTCTAGATGGTATCTGGTGATGAGCTGAAAGGCAATGCTTTCGTAGATTTTCACAGGTGTAGCAGGTGTAGGTATGCTGGTATTGCTGTCTTCAGGTATTTTCTCGTGTATATAGCATGAAAATGTTTATATATATATTGATAAAGTACAAACATGCACTGATCACCTGTTCCAGGAAAGGAACCTGCAGGTAAGTAATTGTTGAAGAGTTGACTCCATGCAGGGGATTATTTACAGGGAAATCAAGCTTTGTTTTTAAAAATCAACTGCTATATGGTTTACAGACCAACTTAAAAAGTTTGCATAATTCTGGTAATCCCATTCCAACAAGAAGATTCTGGAGCTAGAGAAGATATAAGGAAAAAAGTGGAGGTGGTGGGGGGGAATCAGACAGGTTACCAGAGAATGCTTCTGCCATGAAATTCATGAATGGTTGAGTGGGAACTCCCTGCTGTTTACGGGCTTTCCTTTGGGATCTACTATGCCACTGTGGGAATCTACACTACAAGACTTTAGTCTCTTCCAAAGAATCACTTATTTATGCCACTGTAGATATGTGCAAAAGATAAGTCAACCTGAAATCAACCTTTGTGCATTTTCCTTACATTGATAGGCTTCCAAAAATATTATCTGCAATTTCCTCAGCTCAAATTCCAGGGGAAAATGTGTTGAAAAATTTTGTGCAACTTCTCAAATGTCAGAAGAAGCAACTTCTCTTTGGTGGAAATTCTGCTTTCTTCTGCTTCTTGTCTCTGAGATCGTCCTCCTTCCTCTAGGAGACAAAGCACTATTTCTTCAACAATTTCTGGCTTCCCCATTTCACCCTTAAAAAGATAACACAGGGAGTGAAGAATAGGGAATGAAGGCAGAGTGCCAGGTGGGTTTGACTTTGGAGTGTTCCTTTTATTGGCTCACAGGAATGAGATCCAACACAGGTAAAGTATCTTAGTAGAGATTGGGTAGTATGAGATTGTTAGTGTAGTTTGGGCAGTAAATCTGGGGATACAAAACATAAAAGTGGGAGTCGCAAAGTAATATTAAAATTACCAAATTTTAAATATATTCCCTGCGGCCGGCCTGGCGTAGTTTTTAATCACTTTTACCAGGGGTTTTTATCTGGATTTTAGAACAGGCCACCCATTTAATATCATTTTTAGTGTATTTTAATATATTTTGATGCTTTTATTGTCGATTTTATTGATGGCTGTTCACCGCCCTGAGTCCCGAAAGGGAAAAGGGTGGTATACAAATCAAAAATAAAGTAAAATAAAATAAAGTATTTGTCTAGTGGGGTGGTTTCTGACAGATTCTGTTCTTTTAAGTCTAGCAAAGAAAGATAAGATAGATACGTTCAATCTCACCAAACCTCACTAAGGTTAATAAGCAATTAGAAGTGTATGAACAGTTAGGTATTTATCTTACATGACACTTATAGCAGGTTTAGTCCTTTTAGTTCTCTGCAGCTAAAAGTTGATTACTCCTCAAAGAAAATATTTTCGACTAAGAAGTTATTATTGGTTGGAGTGCAATATTGGAAAATAATGGGCCAAGTTACATAGATACCCACAGGAAGAACAAGTGAAGAAATGGGAATCATTATGTCAAAACTCAGATCCTGACACTTACTTGAGTCCTATGCCAAGAAGAGGGGTTAGAATATCCCATTTTCCTGGATTTCAGGAGTGATGTCAGGATTCCAAATAGCACCCAAAAGTAAACCAGAGTCCAAGGCAAAGTATTGCTCAAAGTACCAATTTATTAAGAGAGCCATGTTGGCAAATCTGGGGAAACTCAAATCTGAAAGCTTCCCGGTTTTCTCCACCTAGTTGAGAGTTCACGATCTTGCTCCCACACCCACAAGTCCATCACATAATCTAATCTCCCACTGCCATGCTGGCAGTTCCACCCATCCAATTCTGGTCAGGTGCAGAGGTGCAAAGACAAAGGATGACCTTGGTTTTCTATAAAGAATTTTGTTATGGCTACATAATGTGTAATTTCTTACAATTCCCCCCTCCCATTTTCCCACAATAGAAAATGCATAGTAGAATAATAGAAAATGTGGCAGGCCAAAGATCCAAAAGAAAAGATGACTGCAGGCCTGACAACTGACAGTAAAGCTGGAGTTTGGGGATGTCTTGTCCATGAAATTGCTAATCAACATTTAGTTATAAATACTGACATGCATTTACTCATGAGAGCTTAAATTGTTTTGGGGAATATTTGACAAGGGTTTCAGAGAAATTGAATAAGGAAAATTGATAGAGTATCCCACTACCTGGTTTTTTTGTTATTGTTGTTGATTTTAAGTGTACGGGAATATTTTGAACCTCATACCTTTATTCAAACAATGCAGTTTACACATCAGTAGAATTTATGTAATCACACATTATCTGAATGGTGTACTTGTATATGATGAATCTATGTGGAAAATGAGTGAGGATCCAATCTGGGTTGGTCATCAGGATCAGAGAGTTGGCCTTCCGAATTTTCAGACTCATACTGGAGCCCATCCTCAGGCAACTTCTATCTACCGGAATGTCACTAACCAGAATATCTCTACACATTTTGGTAGAGAGACATTCCCTGAGGATGGGCTCCAGCACAAGTCTGAAAGCTTGAAAGACTAAACCTCTGATCCCTGATGATCAACTGAGATCCTGCAACATTATCCTGGGCCATATATATAGTTGCTTTCATTCATAATGTGTGGGGAGATACATTCATATACATCAAATAGTAGAAATTTTTATTTATTTATTTTTATTTTTATTTAAATTTATATCCCGCCCTTCTCCACAGAGGACCCAGGGCGGCGCACAGGAAATTTAAAAGCATACAAAATAAAAATAAATAAATATATAATTTAAAGTAACTATTAAACAATCCTATCCTATGCTAAAACCAAATTTTAAAACACCCAATTTAAAACTTCCTAAAAAGTCCCCACGGGAGGTTAGGCCAGGCCAGCTTGTTGGAACAAGTATGTCTTTAGACATTGGCAGAAGAGGCGGAGGTCGGTGATGGTGCGTAATTCAGGGGGTAAGTCATTCCAGAGGGCTGGGCCCGCCACAGAGAAGGCTCTTCCCCTGGGTGTCGCCAGTCGGCATTGTCCGGCCGATGGCACCCTGAGAAGACCCTCTCTGTGGGAGCGTATCGGTCTAAGGGATGTATGGGGCAGGAGGCGGTCTCGCATATAACTAGGCCCCGAGCCATGGAGCACTTTAAAAATGGTCGTCAAAACCTTGAAGCGCACCCGAAAGGCCACAGGAAGCCAATGCAGCTCGCGCAGGATCGGTGTTATGTGGGAGCATCTAGTGGCTCCCATAATCACCCGCGCGGCTGCGTTTTGGACTAACTGTAGCTTTCGGGTGCATCTCAAGGGAAGCCCCATGTAGAGAGCATTACAGTAGTCGAGTCGGGACATCACGAGAGCTTGAGTGACTGTGCAAAGGGCAGCCTGGTCCAGTAAGGGGTGCAATTGGCGTACCTGATGAAACGCCCCCCTGGCCATGGCCGTCACATGGTCCTCCATGGACATGTTTTTTCCCCCTCAACACTCTACAATACAGTTTCTTAATTTTCTTATTAACAACCAATGCTTTTGCTCATTAGCTCTATTACAGATATGTTTTAGTAGGAAAGTTATACACACCACCTAGGAACTTTGGTTGCTTTAATTAATTAATTGCACTAATAATAATGACTCCTAATTTACTCTATAATTATGTTTATGAATTAATTGCTCCATGTTGTGGCTTATAACCATTACACACAAACATGACAGCTCAGCTTAAGCAAAACATGTATGGCAGACTTCTCAGCCCTACTAGACCCCAGAATTTCATTTGAGCAGCCCTGCTTCCCTCCACTTTTTGGCCATCCATTGTTTCATAAAACCACATGTCACTTTGCCATGTTTTTTTTTTAAAGTATGAGCTACCACAGAAAATGTCTTGTCTATGTCAATGTTTACATTTCCTTGGTGATTAAAGATTTGCCCACTGTTACATCAATGTAGGAAATCCTACACAACCTCTGGGCATCTCATGTTCTATATTTTATGTCTCCAGATCTTTCTTTTCTCAATTTCAGCTTTTAATACAATACAATACAATAGCAGAGCTGGAAGGGGCCTTGTTCTACCCTCGGGTGCCTTGGAGAATAGTTTGACTCCCTCTTCTTTGTGGCAACCCCTGAGATATTGGAAGGCTGCTATCATGTCTCCCGTAGTCCTTCTTTTCATTAAAGTAGACATACCCAGTTCCTGCAGCCCTTCTTCATATGTTTTAGTCTCCAGTCCCCTAATCATCTTTGTTGCTCTTCTCTGCACTCTTTCTTAAGTCTCCACATCTTTTCTACATCGTGGTGACCAAAACAGGATGCAGTATTCCAAGTGTGGCCTTACAAAGGCCCTATAAAGTGGTGTCAACACTTCACATGATCTTGATTCTATCCCTCTGTTTATGCAGCCTGGAACTGTGTTGGTTTTTTTGGCAGCTTCTGCACACTTTTTAACACAAACATATCTCTGATACAGACATTTGAAAATGCAGATTCGACTGATGTAAGCTCTCTTTTAAATCTTACTTTTACTGTTTACTTATCTCCTTTCAGAATCTTGTTTAGAATGTGTTTTTGTTTTTGATCTCGAAAATATGACTATTTGCTCCCAACTCTTTCTTGAGCCAAGATCAAAAATTCCAGTCCTATTCCAAAGGCGGGCTGTCCCCTAATTTGGACAATGGCCACCACAAGACCTGACCGGTTGCTTTTTTGCTTCTTGTTCATCCCATGCAAAAGGAAAAAAAAAAGGCAGCAATCCTGGCTGGCTGATATCTGGGTGGACCAGATATCTGTATTGGCCTTTTGTTTTTAGGGATTGTTTCCTCCTCGCTAGTCTTCATGCTTTTCTTTTGCTTTCCCAGATGTTTGTAGACATGAATGCCTTTCACCTCTCCCTTTAACACTAAGGTAAACCCTTTCTTTTTACTCTTTATGTGCTACAATAATCAAAGCAATAGGGGAATGGATTGTCCATTTCTACGATCCTGTGTGAATCCATGGAAACGTTGCAGTAAGGAAGTTCAGCTCCATGGAAATAAAGTAGTAACATATTCAATCTTTCATTCATTCATTCACTCACTCACTCAATGGAAGGGAAGAGAATGTTTGCATTATTATTGGCAGGGGATGGGAAAACAAGATAAGTAAGCTTAAACCAACCTGAGCAGAAACACAAGGGTGTTTGAGGGGTCCTTGGTGATCTCTCTGCTTGCAGACATTTCACTACCCAAACTAGGTAACATCATCAGTGCTAGTAAGGAGAATACCCCAATGAAGAAACTGCCAAAGAAGGCAACAGTAAACAACCCAACCAAAGAATCTCTAAAACCACTCCACCAATACTGACAGGCCAAGCCAATAGAATATATAAACTGATAGCAACCCACACTCCTTACTAGTACTGTTATCTAGTTTGGGTAATTACCTAGATTGGGTAATGAAACATCTGCAAGAAAACCATCAAGCTCACAGAGCACCAAGGACCCCTCATTTCAACCCTGGTCTACAAATATTCCCCTTTATTGATACAAAGTTGTCTACTGGAAGATATAAGGACTGAATGGTGTGTGAGCATCTATGTTTGAGAATAGTTCATTTGACTCTAAGAGGCCATCAATAGATCAAGCCCACGATAATTGTTTAAAAAAAAAACCAAGAAGATTGCAACTGTGGACCAATAGAGACTACAACAGCTTTGCAGTCAAAGACAAAATGCTACCCAGGGCACCAACCAGTCACTGGAGGGAAGGAGTCATGCCAGGCACTGCACTGCAGCCAATCAGAAGTGGGTTGTAATAACATGGAATGCGGGGCTCAAGACTACTCAGGCATTTTAATAGAATGAATATTAAAGGTATGCAGATCTATGAAAAATCTTTTGGGACCTCTAAAGCCAGAGGAGTTGCGATATTGATATCAAATAGGGTATACTTTGAGAAAAAAAAAGTAATTAGAGATGAAGAAGGAAGATATTTAATAATTATAGGGAATATTAATGAGCAAAAAGTGACATTGGTTAACTTATATTTACCGAATGAAAAACAAAAGGGATTTCTTGATAAAATTACTAAGATTTTGGAAATAGAAAGTGTAGGGAAAGTAATTGTGGCGGGGGATTTTAATTTAATTAGGGATAGAATTGATAGTAATAATCCTACCCGCTTTAGACAAACAAATAAAGGGGAAATTTTAAACAAATGGATGCTTCGAAATAGTGTGGTTGATGTTTGGAGGGAGTTGAAAGGTTCTGAAAGGGTGTATACTTTTTGTTCTAAGGTATATAATACTTATTCAAGAATTGATTATATTTTTGTTTCTAAAGATTTGTTGAATAATGTAGATAAAGTAGATGTGGGAATTTTTAAGGATTCTGACCATGCAGAAGTTACGATGGAAATAGATTTTAACTTTGAGAAAAAGGAAAGAGGTTGGAGATATGATGAAAAATTGTATAAAAAGGAAGAGGATAAAATATGGATATTCAAAAAATGGGAAGAAAGTTGGGGATTGAATGATAATGGAGAGGTCAAATTTGAAATTGTTTGGGATACGATGAAAGCAATATTTAGGGGAGAAAGTATTAAATTGTCAAGTAGAAAATATAGGGAATATAAAACTAAAATAGAACAGGATACAAGACAAATTAAGATATTGGAGAACCAATTCTCACTTACGAAAGATAAAAAATGTTTGGAGGAATTGAACTTATTAAAAACTAAATTGATAGAAGAAGATATTGAATTAGTTAAAAAAAATTTAAGATATTTAAATAGGGATTTTTTTGAATTTAGTAATAAAAATTCTAGGTTATTGGCAAAGATGGCGAAAAATAAAACTCAAAAGAGAGAAATTGGTTCTCTGATAGATGAAAAAGGTACAAGGTGCTATAAGAGATTGGAGAAATGCGAAATAGCTAGGAATTTTTTTCAAAAATTATATTTAAAGAAACCAATCGATTTAGAAAAATTGAAGAATCATCTTGGAAAATATGCTATAAAAATAGATCCAACATATAAAGATTTGATGGAAAAAGATATAACACAGGAGGAGATCAACGAAATAATACAAGAGTTAAAACTAGGGAAGACCCCAGGAGAAGATGGATTACCTGCTGAATTCTATAAAGAATTTAAAGAACTAATAACACCAAGACTGCAAAAATTATTTAATGGAATTTTACATGGTGGAGAAGTCCCGATGTCATGGAATAAGACAGTAATATCTATAATTCCTAAACCTGATAAAGATCTTGAGAGGATCGAGTCCTACCGACCCATTTCTTTAATCAACCAGGATGCAAAAATATTTACAGCTATTATAAGTAATAGATTAAATAGTTTTATAGATAAATATATAAGTTATAATCAAGTAGGTTTTGTTAAAGGTAGATATATGAGTGATATAATTAGAAGAGTATTGAACATTATAGACGTTGCTGAAAATAATGGTGATGAAATAGGTATAATATCGTTAGATATTTTCAAAGCCTTTGATTCTGTACAATGGGATACTATTAAGGTAATTATTGAGGCATTAGGCTTTGGTAATAAATTTATACATGTTATTTTAAAATTGTATCAAAAAAGTAGTGCAAAAGTAAAGGTGAATGGAACAATGACGGGAGAGATTAAATTGGAAGCAGGTACGAGACAGGGATGTCCCTTGTCCCCAACATTATTCTTGTTAGTTATGGAGGTTTTGATTAAATTGATAGAAGAAGATGAAGGATTGGAAGGGTACAAGGGATATAAGATAAATTTGTATGCGGATGATACCTTGATTATTTTGAAAGATATAGAGAAAGATTTAAAGAGGATAAATAAACATTTGATAGAATTTGAAGAAATGACAGGTTTAAAGGTAAATTGGTCAAAATCTGAACTACTAATGAATAAAGATGGTAAGGAGTGGGAAAATATGCAAGAACAATTTGGGATAAGAGTTAAGAATACATTGAAATATTTGGGGATAACACTTTCACTTAAAGTTAGAGAATTGAAAAAAATTAATTATGAGGTGATGTTGAAGGAAGTAGAGAGAAAGATAGATAAGTATAAAGAGATAAAGCTGTCTTGGTTTGGTAGAATTGCAATGTGTAAAATGATGTTGTTACCAAAGTTCAATTTTTTGTTTGAGATGCTACCACTAAATTTGATAGAGAAAGATATAGAAGAATATCAGAAGAAATTGGATAAATTTTGTAATGGTGGGAAAAAACCAAGAATAATGAAGAAAATGTGGTATCAAAATCAAAAAGAGGGTGGATTGGGAATTCCCAATCTACTTAATTACTATCGGGCGTATAATATTCGAACCGTGATAAAAATACTCAAAGGTGGAGATGGTCATTGGGGCGATCTGGAGCTAAAAGATATTAAGAGATTTGGGTCTATATGGTTTCTAGATAGAGCAAAAACAAAGGCAATTAATAGTTATTGGTTAAAGGGGCTGAGCAAAATTTGGAATAAATTTGTTAAAAAATTGATCCCGGATATAGCTTTCCTGGGGAAGACAACTGAAAGTTGGCCGATTAAAACTAATATAAGTCGGGATAAAGTAATTGAGGATGAAAATATAGGAAATATAGTAAATTGGTTAAGAGCTCTAGGAATTGAGAGTAGGAAAAAAAAAGTAATCCAAAGATTGGAGTTGAATTGGTTCGAAAAAATACAGGTAGAAAAATGGACTATGAAAGTAAAGGGAATATGTAAAATAGATAGAAATAAAACTAAATTTGAAAGTTTAGTATCTCAAATTATTAAAGATGAAATTGGGTTAAAAGGACTCGTTAGTAAGATATATAAGATTATAAATTTTGATGGAAATCCACAAATGGTAATGAAAAGGAACTGGGAGGAAGACCTTAAGATTAAAATATTGGATTTGGATTGGAATGAGAACTGGAAGAGTCGAATCATGAGGACTTTGTCTATAAGGATTAAAGAGCATAATTTTAAGGTTGTTTGGAAGTGGTATTGGACCCCATTAAGATTATCATTGATAGATAAAAAAATGAGCGATAAATGTTGGAGATGTAATATGGAAGTGGGAACTTATGAACATATGTGGTATAAATGTGTGAAAATTAAAAAGTTTTGGCAGCAATTAGAAAAAATGATGGGTGAAATGATGAAAAGAATAATAATATTGAGATCAGAAAATATATTGTTATTGATAATTAATGAACCTGAGTTAACAAAACATGAGAAAGAATTGATTAGAATTATGATTATAATGGGTAGGATTGTAATAGCAAGATATTGGAAAATAGAGGTAAATATTAAAATAGAAGAATGGTTCTGTGAAATGTGGAAATTAGCCTTAAATGATAAAATGACGTGTGATATTAAATTCAGAGAGGGGGTTTATAAAAAAGATATTTTTTGGAAGACTTGGAAGCCATTTGTGGACTATGCACTTGGAATTTTGGATGCCTTGACGCCTGTACCTAGAGAACGTGGATTTTGGAGATCTTAAAGATAACAGAAGACACTTGAAACCAACTCTTCCTTTTGTTTTGTACAGCACTGGGTGAAATATTGTAAAATATTATAAAAATTTCAATTAAAAAAAAAAAAGACTACTCAGGCAGGAAGATATTTTTGACTGAAGATGGAAAACATGGATAAGGAACACATCTCTGATTCGCTGGGAGTGAAAGGAGGACAGCATCATTCATTTCTGCACTCAGGAAGTAGTGAGTACCATAGACTGGCAATAGGACAAGCAAAAAAGGAGGATCTACTTTCCCCCTCCCTCCCCCTCCCTCTGGTCTCTGTGTCTCTGTGTCTGTCTGTCTCTCTGTCTGTCTCTCTCTCTCTCTCTCTGTCTTTCTCTCTCTCCCCCCTCTCTCATGTCACTGAACATCTCAAGTGATCCATCTTCTTCATCCTCAGCTTGTACTAGAATTTGCCTTTTTTAAATGTTGTGATATCTACCTAACTACTTGCATAGTAGTTGGCAAGCACTTGGCCCAATCCGCTGCCTCTCACCACTTACCCAATGCAATGCACACGTTCCAATAATTAGATATATGGATCAGAAGCATTTCTGAGCTGCTTAGCCAAGTGCATCTCTTGTCCTTTGTACACATATTTGTACAAAGTGTTGCCTGTAATTTTAAAGATGCTTGCCTGAGGGAGGTTTCATTTTTCCATTGAAGTCCCCTTGATTTACTGTATGCAATATGTTACAGCTTCCTTATTTGCTCCTCTGGGACACTTACTGACAGTAAATCTCTATTAAAATATTCTTCCATATGGTTGCATGAAAATTTTATAGCAGTGAGCCTGGGGCTGAAGGTCACAGCTGAGTAGCTGCAGTTAAGCAGTGCAGTCTATAGACTTGGAGGTACATCTGTTCTGGGAGTGAGAATAAAATTAGAATTTTACTCTCTGTGGCAATTCTTGAAACTAGTTACGCTTGTTTATCATAGCCAGCCTGCACCAAAGCAATGTTTTTCGTAGACACATTATTGAATATCGTGGTTACACGTATTAGATTGTGAGTCTAGATAACAAGAAACAAATGGCAAACCCTAATGAATATTTCATTGATGATAGAGGGATATATCTTGCTTACATGGTTTATTAATACACACAATGTATTGTTCACCAGAAAAATTTCTGGATGTTGGATTTGCAAGCTTTCTAGATGATTCATTGCTATTATATTTAATCGGCTTGTTGAGAGGAAAGAGGTCAATTGCAGGCAGTCACCAACACCTTTAAGACAACAAGGTTGTTGGCAATGGGTGTTGGTCCTTAGAATCCCAGAAATGGGGTGCCAACTTTTTATAAAACTCATGGCAAGATGCTTCCAAATGTGTTCCTCCCAAAGCATAGGATGCACACATGACTCTTAACGTGCATAGTATCTGACATAAGGGTCAGCCAAATGTTAATCTACAGCTTGTTGTTTGCTTGGGGAGAACAGCAGGGATGTTTCTAATCCCGTTTTATTGAGCAACATCACAAAGTCTATCAAAAAGAATTCAGGCCAGAGCTGATCTTTCCAAATTCTAAGTGGGATGCAACTGGAGAACTCTCAGAGAGAAATCTGCCCTAAAACATTTCTCAGAGGGTTTGCCTATTTGGGATTGTGGACAATTCCTCTTCAAACTATTTTGACCTATTTAGAACTAACTTCTTTGAAGTGATCCCAAATATCTTATGTTTCCTTCTCTCCATCTCCCTCCCTCTCTATTTTTTGGAAACATTTATCATCAGATTGCAATTAATCATAATGCAAGAGGGCAAACTTTCTTGTATGCCAGGGCTCGAGATTTTGTTCTCCAAGTTATGACGATTTTAATTAATTCATTGATTAATTTGCATGATGCTCGGCTCCCAGGCAACTCTGGGTTGGTTTACAAGCAGAAATGTTAAAAACAAAATGAAAGCAATAATAGATAAAAATAAAAAGAGTTAAAGATGGCAATGATGACAAAAAATATAGAAAGAACAATAGAGAAACAAACTTACCCAATCGAAATGAATTTTTACTCCTACTGACCAAGGGCCTGAGTGAAGATACAGATCTACTAGGTCCTTTGAAGTATGAGCAGGGTGGAAGCCATCTGGACCTCAGAGGGAACTTCATTCTGGAGGGCAGGTGGTGTTGATATAAAGAAGGCATATTTCTTGAGTCCCAAAAGACAACATTGTTTAATCAAAGGAACCAAGAGTGTGCCAACTCTGCCAGATCAAATTGGCCAGACAGATATTATGAAAGACAGGCAGTTCCTCAAATAACCAGGCCCTATGCCATGTAGATAGGGACACGGTGGCTCAGTGGCTAAGACGCTGAGCTTGTCAATCAGAAAGGTTGGCAGTTCAGCAGTTTGAATCCCTAGCACTGCATAATGAGCTCCCATTACATGTCCCAGTTTCTGCCAACCTAACAGTCCAAAAGCATGTAAAAATGCAAGTAGAAAAATAGGAACCACCATTGGTGGGAAGGTGACAGCATTCCATGCACCTTTGGCATTTAGTCAAGCCAGCCACATGACCACAGAGACAGCACTGGCTCTTCTGCTTTGAAACGAAGAGTCGTTCCCTAGAATCGGGTATGACTAACTTGTTATTAGGAAAAGTCTCAGACCTCAGGAGGTCACTGATAAAATCAATCAGATTCGGGACGGGTTGGCCTCCGATTGGACTAGTTCAGACGGGCTGACCGAAGTAGGTCTTGAGAATGCTATCTGGGAAGAGTTTGATCCTGTGACTCCTGAGAACATGGACAGGATGCTGGGGCAACTGAATGCCACCACATGTTTATTGGACCCGTGTCCCTCCTGGTTGGTACTGGCCTAACGGGAGGTTACACGAGTCTGGCTCCAGTGAATTGTCAACGCTTCTTTGAGTGAGGGGTTTCTGTCAGCCGCCTTGAAAGAGGTGGTGGTGAAGCCCCTCCTCAAGAAGCCTTCCCTGGACCCGGCTGTGTTGGCCAACTACCATCCTGTCCCCAGCCTTCGATTTCTTGTGAAGGTTGTTGAGAGTGTGGTGGCGCGGCAGCTCCCTCAGCATCTGGATGAAGCTTTCTATCTGGACTCGCACCAGTGTGGCTTCCGGCCTGGGTACAGCACAGAGACGGCATTGGTCGCGTTGGTGGATGATCTCTGGAGGGCCCGGGATAGGGGTTGTTCCTCTATCCTGGTCCTGTTAGATCTCTCAGCGGCTTTTGATACCATCGACCATGGTATCATGCTGCACCGGCTGGAGGGGCTGGGGGTGGGGGGCACCGTTGTACGGTGGTTCTCCTCCTACCTCTCTGATTGGTTGCAATTTGTGTTGGCAGGAGGGCAGAGGTCGATGCCGAGGTACCTCACTTGTGGAGTCCCACAGGGGTCGGTCCTCTCACCCCTCCTGTTCAACATCTATATGAAGCCATTGGGCGAGATCATCCGTGGTTTCGGGGTAGAGTTCCATCAGTACGCTGACGACACTCAGTTGTACATCTCTATCCCAGACCACCCCAACGATGCCGTGGAAGTGATGTCCCGGTGTCTAGAGGCCGTGCGAGTCTGGATGGGGAGAAACAGGCTCTGACTCAACCTGTCCAAGACCGAGTGGCTGTGGCTTCCGGCGTCACAGTATAGCCAGTTGGTGCCATCTCTGGCTATTGGGGGCAAGTCATTGGCCCCTACAGAGAGGGCTCGCAACTTGGGTGTCCTCCTGGACTCTTGGCTGTCTCTGGAAGATCATATGACGGCCGTGGCCAGGGGGACTTTTTATCAGGTTCTCCTCATACGCCAGTTGCGCGTATGGATCGCCAGTTCTGGATCGTGACGCTTTACGCACGGTCACTCAAGCCCTCGTCATCTCTCGCCTGGACTATTGCAACGTGCTCTACATGGGGCTTCCCTTGAGGTGCACCCGGAGGCTCCAGTTGGTTCAGAATGCAGCCGCGCGGGGAATTTTGGGAGCATCTAGGCGCTCCCATGTGACACCTCTCCTGCATGAGCTGCACTGGCTGCCTGTGGCTTTCTGGGTGCGCTTCAAGATATTAGTGACCATCTTCAAAGCGCTCCATGGCAAGGGACCTGGCTAGTTGCAAGACTGCCTCCTGCTGCCAAACACCTCCCACCGACCAGTGCGCTCCCACAGAGAGGGCCTCCTCAGGGTGCCGTCGGCCAGGCAATGTTGGCTGGCAACCCCTAGGGGGAGAGCCTTCTCTGTGGCAGCCCCTGCCCTCTGGAATGACCTACCCCCTGACCTACGGATGACCACGGACCTGCACCTTTTCTGTCAGGCCTTGAAGACCTATTTATTTCATGCGGCTGGCCTGTCGTAGTTTTAAACTGTTTTAGTAGGGGCTTTTAGCAGGGGTTTTAAGGACAGGCTAATTATGTAATATATCTTAATATATTTTATGTTTGTATTATTGACTTTTATAGCTGCCTGTACACCGCCCTGAGTCCCAAAAGGGAGAAGGGCGGTATACAAATCTAATAAATACTAAATACTAAATACTGTGCCTCAGATAGGCGGGTGTGATTCCCTTTGTGTGAAGTGGGGTCTTGGATTTTCCCCGGAGCATCACATAATTCCCAACCTCTCGTCCTTTTGGCATGCCCTAAAAAGCTGGCTTTTTTAGCAAGCCGGCCTGGCCTGAACAAAATAACGTATTAATTTTAATTGCTAATTTAATTTATTTTAAATCTAATGTGTAAATTGTTAATTTATTGCTTATTGGATTCTTTATTTAATCTTTTTTTAAATTTGAAAGAGTGAGTGCAAGTGAGTGCGAGACAGACAGACACACAGACAGAGAGGAAGGGAGGGGAGAGACAGAGATAGAGAGGGAGGGAGACAGAGACAGGGAGACACACAGAAAGAGAGACAGACACACAGACAGACACACAGAGAGAATGACAGAGAGAGACAGGAAGGGAGGGGAGAGACAGAGATAAGAGGGAGGGAGGAGAGAGAGATACAGAGAGGCAGACACAGAGAGAGAATGACAGAAAGAGACATGGAGGGAGGGAGGGAGGGAGGGAGGGAGGGAGGGAGGGAAAGAGAGAGACAAAGAGCCAGAGACAGACAGACAGACAAACAAAGAGAGAATGACAGGGAGAGACAGAGAAGAAGGAAGGGGAGAGAGACACAGAGATAGAGAGGGAGGGAGGAGAGAGAGACAGAGAGATACAGAGAGACATACACAGAGGATGACAGAAAGAGACAGGGAGGGAGGGAAGGAGAGAGAGATAAAGAGCCACAGAGAGAGAGAGACAGACAGACTCAGAGAGAGAGAGACAGAGAGAAACAGAAAGAGAGAGAAAAAGAAGGGAAGAAAGAAAGAAAAAGAAAGTGGGAGAGAGATGAAAGAAAGAGAACCTATGACCACAATTGAGCCCAAAATTTTGGTTGCTAAGCAAGACCGTTGTTGAGTTTCACCACATTTTCCAAGTTGGCCACACCCACCCGGTCACATGACCACTGAGCCACTCCCACAAAACAGTCCACACCTTCTGGCTCTCAAAAGAAATTTCAATCGTGGTATTGTTGATATTTGGCTCTTTTCACTAATGAGTTTGCCGACCACTGGTCTAGACCAGTGTTTCTCAACCTTGGCAGTTTTAAGTCCTCTGGACTTCAACTCCCAGAATTTCCCAGCCAGGGAGCTGGTCTAGACTCTTCTTCATCTCTGAAAGAAAGCAGCAAAACTCTATCTTATCTTATCTTATCTTATCTTATCTTATCTTATCTTATCTTATCTTATCTTATCTTATCTTATCTTATCTTATCTATCTATCTCTATCTATCTATCTATCTCTCCCTTCCTCCCTTTCTCTCTCACTTTCCCTCCCTCCTTCTCTCCCTCCCTCTCTCCCCATCTTCCCCTCCCTCCCCCTCCCTCTACTTCTCCCCTTCCCTCTCCCTCTCACCCTTTCTCTCTCCTTCCTTCCCTCTCTCCCTCCCTCCTCCTCTCTCTCTCTCCGTAAAAATTATTTCAAATGCCCTAAATCCCACTCTTACTCATTTCCCCTTAGAATAACTTGAGCAAGTACATTAAACTCAGCATTACCACCAATGTGAGCCATGCCAATTTGCCAATGGTGTGGGGGTTTGTATGTATTGGAAAGTCAAGCTAATGAAGGATGGATTCGGCTTCAGAGGAAATGCTGCAAAGGCAGATTTATAGCCTCCCAGCTGGAGATGTGGGGCATCTGTATTCTACTGGCAAGAATGGCTGCACCAGTCACTTCCTAACAGGCTTCAGCAGTTTTCCCCTCTGTCCTGTATCCAAGGCATTGCACCATCTTGGCTGCTCCCCCCAGTTCCTTCGAGGAAAGCTCTGCTGCTGCTGCTGCTGCTCACAATGGCTGGATGGGGGTTTAAAAACACCTTTGCCTCAATGCCAAAGCAAACAAGGGAGGGGAAGGAGGGATGGTGTGCTAGCTGTAGGAAAGAGAGCACAACAGTGAGGGAAGTTGTCTGGCGCCATGAAACTGCCACAAAGGAAAACAGAAAGGTTGGTGCGTGTGCTGAAGTGACTTAAGAAAAAGAAGTAGTTCCATAACTCCTAAGAAGCTTGATGGCCAAAGCAACATTTTAATCTTGGTTTCCCCAAATGTGTTCCATCCCTCACACCGTTATGTTGCATTGGTTTTCCTCATGAATGGCATATCTATACAGTTTCATTCTAGGGAGCCTCTGTTAAACCTGGTTATTTCCAGGAATTTTTCACATTGTCATATTTATTTATTTATTTTATTTATTTATTTTATTTAATTTGTAAAACCGCTCCCTCTCCCCACAGGGACTCGGGGCGGTGCACAGGGAAAATAAAACAATAAATATACAGCATTACCTAAAAACGAATTAAATCAATTCCTGTGCTAAAATCCCAATTATAACTAACATACCCAATAATAAATAAAACCCTATAGCAGGGAGACTATCCAAGGCCGGCCAGGCGGAAAAGATGTGTCTTTAGTTTCAGGCGGAAGGAGTGGAGGTCCGTGGTTGTTCTAATGTCGGGGGGAAGGTCGTTCCAGAGGGCTGGGCCCGCCACAGAGAGCGCCCTTCCCCTGGGCGTCGCCCGCTGGCATAGCCTAGTGGACGGCACCCGGAGAAGCCCCTCTCTGTGGGAGCGAATCGGCCGTGAGGATGTATGAGGCAGGATCCGATCCCGCAGATAGCTAGGTCCCGAGCCATGGAGCCATAGTTTTCTTACACACACACACACACACACACACACACACACACACACACACACATCAAAGCAGTGTTTTCCTGCTTTTCTCTTTTTAAAAATCCACTGAAGAAAATGATGATGAAAACCATGTATCGATTTTGCAAAGAATCTTTAGAAATACACAAAATATTTCAAATATGCAAACACCTATTGTCATGAACCCATGTGATTTTTGTGGAAAGAGAAAGCAAGTTGAGTTGAGTAGAAAAAATGTAAGAGACAATAGGAGAAGAAAACTATATATCTGGAATTGTAGCCTGGAGAGGCAGGAGTGCAGGGAAATCAGAAAGTGGGAGGAGAAAAGCATGGCTCCGAATCATTTATTGCTGGAACCCTTCCCTCTCTCTCCCCTACCATCCTCTCCTTCCCCCTTGCTTTCTCCCCTCCCCCTCCCCACCCTTTCTTCATATAGAACACAACTCTTGTACTTGTTCTCAGGTTACAATCCTGCCTTTAATGGTATTATGTGATTGGGTATGGGAATAACAGCATCCGTTTCCTGTTCTCAAATTTCTATTCTATTGGAGATGAGGAACATAGAGATATCAAAGTACTTTCCCTGACAGGGTAACCTTAATCCAGAGGTGGGTTCCTACCAGTTCAGCCCGGTTTGGCTGAACTGGTAGTGGTATAGTGGCCTGGATCACTGGAACTGGCAGCAACCCTGCCACACCCCCCAAACTGGTTCCCCGGTCTGCCACCATCCTCGTCTGCCACCATCTTCTTTTTGTATTCTGCAATTTTAACTGGACTGTGCAGATGTGCACATCAGCGAACTGGCAGTAAAGTCAGCCAGAACCCACCCCTGCCTTAATCCACATTGTGGTTTCCAAAATGGGAATAATAATACACTTGATATTCTTGGGAAGGCAAGGTAACACTCCCCCACCCACCCCATCCTATTGTCTGTATACAAATCTTAGCAGAAGTGTTTTCCTATTTTTTTTTTTAATAAAGTTTTTATTTTTAAAACAAACAAAAACAAAACAACACCTATAAAATACTTTCCTCAATTTAATCAAGCATGTCGTTTGGTTACAAGATATTGGACTGAAATCCACAGGTGGTTAGAGAAAATAAATAAATAATAAATAAATAAATAATTTTAATTTATAACCCGCTCTCTCTCCCCGAAGGGACTCGAGGCGGGGCACAGGGAATTAAAAATACAATTAGAACCACAAACAAAGTACAAAGTTAAAAACGAATTAAACTGACCCTGCGCTAAAACCCGTATAAAACTAAAACTAAAACTAAAAATGACACACAAGCACATCGACTTTAAACCAGAGCTTTTTCTATTGGGAATCATTCCAGAAGTATATAATAAAGACTTGAAATATTTGATTGTAAATGTTCCAACAGCTGCTAGAATTGTATTTGCAAAAAATTGGAAAAACGAAAAAATACCAACTCAAGAGGAAATTATTTGGAAAATAATGGAATGTGCTGAAATGAGTAAACTCACATTTCAAATTAGAGAACAGGAGGATGAGCAATTTTACAAGGTATGGGATTTGTTTTACCAATGGTTAGATTAAAAAACTTGGAAATGAAACTGTTTTATCTATGTGGGGTTTTTTTTAAAGTTTTATTGAGTTTTATAAATTTTTTACAAATAGGGTAAAGGGTAAGGTGTAAAAAGATATTGTGAGAACTTTCACACCGAAGTCGTCGACTCCTTCCGAGGCTTCATAACAAAATATAGATAATACATAATTTCAGTTGTACTACAAAGTGGAAAGAAATGCATACATATCATTGTAAAATCTATGCTAGCAATCATGTATAAACATCCAAACAAAAGTTAAGCTGTACTAAAATAAAGTCACTTTTGAGATCTAAGTCTTTTGGCAATTGTATCTTCTTCTCCCTGGCCCCCAGTGGCACCCTCTGCTCCTCCATTTTCATCCTCCAGGATTGAGGAATGTTTTTTAAGAAAGGCTTCCGCCTCTGCAATTGTTTTAATTCTTACTCTTCCTCCCTATGTGTTTCTATGTGTTTTTAGAAAACTATAGTTATTACTATGAAAGCTTCTTGTTATAAAATAGAGTGTTTGACTATATGACATAGAAAGGATAATAATGAATCTAATGTATAAGTGTGGATGATCTGAACATTATTAATAACTTTAAGTAGTGAATATTCGATACTGGAAAGATTTTTATATGTTAAATGGGTTAATGGATGTAATTAATAATTGAAATATATATGAATGGAAATATCTAATAACTATTTTTTGGTAACAATTGAAAATTAGTTCTGGAATATGTTGTATACTCCATGGAATATTAATGGTAATTTGAGCACATAATGCTCAATAATAGCAATGTATTTAGTTATGTTTGATGGATAACCTGTGATTCTAATTCTAAGTGCAAAATCTGATGCACAAAAACTTGTAACCAAACGACATGCTTGATGAAATTGAGGAAAGTATTTTATAGGTGTTGCTTTGTTTTTGTTTGTGTTTTCCTATTTCTTCTTCTTCTTCTTCTTCTTCTTCTTCTTCTTCTTCTTCTTCTTCTTCTTCTTCTTCTTCCTCTTCCTCCTCCTCTTCCTCCTCCTCCCTCCCTCTCTGACACACACATACACACACACAAACACATATTTACATTTCTTTAGCATTTCCTAGTGGTTTCCTATCCAACTATTTAAACAGCCCTACATTTGCTTAATTTCCAAGCTGCCAAGCTCTACTAGCTCCTTAGCTTAAGCAACAGCCTTGCGGGATGAACTGCTTTGTTGGAAGAGGGAAGGGGTTGTCCTGTTTTTCCACCACTGCTTCAAGGAAACTCAGTGTATTCTGGTCAGGAACCAAAGAGCCAAATTAGGCATACCTCTGGGCTTGGCTATGGCCAATGAGGTGGTGTGTTTTTTTTAAACTTCTTTTCAAATCAGCAAATCCCACAGCTCTTCGATAAACTGCCACTGAATGTTTCTTAGAAAATACATTTTAGTGATGTAGGAGAAATTATTCTGTGGGAAGCATCTCGCTAATCCAAGCAGAGAGAGGCAGAAATACAGTTATTGAATACCCAGTACCAATTTATAAATGGGTAAATCTCCTGGGGGTTGGTGGAATAAAGCTATCCCTTCATCTTTCTTTCATGAGCCAAGCTTGTTAGTCCAAAAACCAATTTCCAATACCAAGCTATCAAGCCTCTCTTTCAACAACAATTCATTTTTGTACAATCCAGGTGAAGAATTCAAGATTTGGGGCCTCAAGCAATCTCCGTGGCTGTCTCTCTGTCTGTCTCTCTGTCTCTCAGTCTTTCAGTCTCTCTGTATCTCTCTCCCCACCCCCAACTAGATGAGATCCAAACTCTGGCATATACCTAATTAATTCACTTGTACCCTATTTTTCAAAGAAGATGGATATCAGCTTGCTGTAATATTTTACTAAAGTGGATGCATGCTGGGTTGGTTTGAAATGAATTCCCAGCCACAATCTCTGACATCCTGACAAGCCAATAAAAGTGATATTAGGTGATTAAATGTAGGAATAAAAAAGAAGGTCGACATAATGATAAACTGTAATGAAGTCAAACAGCTGGCTGACTCCTTGGTGAATTTGCCACCTGATGGCTTGTACTAAGATCCAGGCAATGCCCCCAGCTTGCTAGTCATCTGGCAACCACGGCTATACACACACCAAGCATTGCTTCCCGTTCATTAATTGGCTTGCTGGAAATTTGCTTTCTTGCCATTAGACAGAGAACATCTTTTTCAAATGTGAGGGAGGACATGGTCTATTTGTAATATACAGGAGCCGTTGATTAATGCTGATAAATCACCACTGGCTAATCTGCAGACAGGGCTAGATTTCTAATATCAAAAATCACACAGAGGCTTTCTTTCTACTTTAAATTTGAGTGGGTTTGACTCAAGGTGAGATGTTGATGCAGCAATTAACGGAGGGGGGAGTGTAGAAAGGGAGCTCTTTGTTTTTATTTCCAACATATATGAATTGAATGTGTGGTTAGCTCAATATGACTGCATCTTGGTTGGAGTTTCCCCACTTTTCTGGCATCCGTTCTCTTCCTCCCCCCCATCCTTCCATTGCTCTGCTATGTTTTTCTTTCAGCTGCTACTTTGGAATCTGAATGGCGTTTAGGTGTGAATAATGTAGTGTAAACTGCATAATTTCTCATGTGTGCAGCCTTGAAAAGAGCAAGAGCAGAACACAATGGAATGCCGTGCGATTCAACAGGGAATAAGGCAGAAGACAAAGAAGATGGATCTTGGCCAAGCTTCCTCGAGGATTCAAATCAGAACACAGATTCTAGAAGGAAACGCAGATGCAGATGTAACTTTATTATCAAGCTGCAATGACCATTGTACTTCTTCCTTCCTTCTATACAGGGAGTTGTGATCCAATACATCTGGAAAGTACCCAGTTGCAGAAAATCGGCATGCAGAAAAGTAATATTGTGACTACGTGTTAGGAAAAATGAAGGGTACCATTAATATTTTCCTATTTCAGGTGATAATAAGCCACTTTAGTGGAATAGCAATAGCACTTCTACTATTTACTTACTACTTGCTTACTACTTGCTTACTACTTATTTATCACTCCATAGTGCTTTGGAAAACTTCCTTCCCAAAAGGAGTGCTTATAATTGTGATTGTTTTGCCTGTGTGAATTTAAAACAAAAAACAAAAAAAACAGCAGGTATCTTCAGGACACTTCCCCTCTGATCTGTACCATCACACCTAGTGAGTGGCGCAGAACTACTCAGGGGTGTTTTGTGCTCATGGATGCCTCCTTGCTTAGCCCTTGCTCTCCTCAGCCCAGGAGACTGACTACATTCCCCAGCAGTTCTTCGCCACCTCTTAAACACACTTTTATGAGAAAAGTAACGTCAAATCACTGTTGCTTAATTAACATGACGGCGAAGGCTCCCATCCAGCTGCACAATAGCTTCCCTGACCTTGCAGGAAGGATGCATGACTTCATTATGGAGTATATTGTTTCCTATAAACATATAAAACCTGCGCCAATAACAACCCCATCAGCTGAAATGAAGTTATCCGAGAACAGAATTAAACTCTCCATGACCCCTTTGCTCTACTCTGTAGACCCCTATTAATAATTTCTAATTTAATCAACAGGGGTAAATGTGCTCTATGCAACCCATGCCAGGCACTCTGCCAGGAAGGACCTATCGCTGTCCCTCTCATTTATTCCACTCCAAAGCTTCTTCGTCAGAAAATGTATTTTTCACTGGAAGGCCACTGGTTGATTTCCTCTTTTGTTATCTTTTCAGGCAAAGTCATGTCCTTGTAACGGATAGACGGCTGGCTTTGTAAATAACCCTGGAGTGACTGATGGTGCTTTCGCCAGGGGAAGGCGACAAATCGCCGGGCATTATTCACACCAGGCCTGCGAAGGCAGAGGTGCAGCTGACAAATTTATGACAGATACCAGCTCACCCCTTACACAAATATATGTTTTCCTGGCAAATTCATCACCAGTTTTTAATGGGGCCCAGATCGAATTTGTCAGCTGTCTGTCCCAGTATGTTGTTTCCCTTTAGGTTTCCATCAATGATTGCTAGCTGAAAGCATCTTTCATCTGCTAAGCCTAGGAGAGATCAATGATGACATATCTATTGATGGCATTTTACCTTCAACTCTTTGGTCATTCATCATTTTAACAATGCTGATATGTTTATTGAGTCTCTGTGAGTGTCTAGAACTAGATGGAACATGATGGTAGACTACATCCTTTCACCTCAGTCCTGCTTGCTAAGGATTTCTCATCCTTGCTCATTTCGTTGCTCAATCTTTTCATCAGAGGTTGCAAAGCACATGTCAGAAAATGAAAGGGATTAGGAGGTGAATGTTTCTCATTGCTGGCTGGGGAATTCTGGGAGATGAAGTTCACACATCTTAAAGTTACTAAGGTTAGGAAACACTGGACTAGAAACTAGATCACTCTTCCTACCTCTCCGGTCGCTCGCAATTTGTGTTGACGGGAGGGCAGAGGTCAACGGCGAGGCCCCTAACATGTGGGGTGCCTCAGGGGTCGATCCTCTCCCCCCTCCTATTCAACACATACATGAAGCTGCTGGGTGAGATCATCCGTGGTTGTGGGGTAGAGTACCATCTGTACGCTGATGATACTCAGCTGTACATATCTACCCCCAACCACCCCAATGATGCCGTCAAAGTGATGTCCCGGTGTTTGGAAGCCATGCGGCTCTGGATGGGAAGTAACAAACTTCGGCTAAACCCGTCCAAGACCGAGTGGCTGTGGTTTCCGGCGTCTCGGCATAGCCAGCTCATTCCATCGCTGGTTATCAGGGGCGAATCATTGGCCCCTGTGGAAAGGGCTCGCAACTTAGGCGTCCTCCTGGATTCGCGGTTGTCCCTGGATGACCATGTGGCGGCCGTGGCCAGGGGGGCATTCTACCAGGTTCACCTGGTACGCCAGTTGCATCCCTTTCTTGACCGAGACGCCCTCTGCACTGTCACTCAAGCACTCGTGACGTCTCGCTTGGACTATTGTAACACTCTCTACATAGGGCTCCCCTTGAGGTGCATCCAGAGGCTCCAGTTGGTTCAGAATGCGGCCGCGCGGGGGATTCTGGGAGTTTCTCGTTACTCCCATGTAACACCTCTCCTGCGTGAGCTGCACTGGCTACCGGTAGCCTTCCGGGTGCGCTTCAAGGTGCTTGTTACCATCTTCAAATCGCTCCATGGCTCGGGGCCTAGCTACTTGCGGGACTGTCTCCTGCCACATACCTCCCTGCGTCCGATACGCTCCCACAGAGAGGGCCTACTGAGGGTACCAACCGCCGGTCAATGCTGGCTAGCGGTGCCCAGGGGTAGGGCCTTCTCTATGGCAGGGCCGTCCCTCTGGAACGACCTACCCCCCGAACTTCGCACTATCACGGACCTTCCCCTCTTTCGCCGTTCACTTAAAACATACTTTTTTCAGCAAGCTGATCTTGCCTAATCGTTAGATTTTATTGTTACATAGCTTCTGCCAAATATGTAAATGGATGTTGGGTTTTTAGTGGGAATTTTAGCGCAGGTTCTTATTTAATTCTTTTTTATCTATTTATTTTATTGTTATATTATTTGTTGGTTTTAATCTCCTGTGCACTGCCCTGGGTCCATTTCGATGGAGAAGGCGCGGTATATAAACCGAATAAAATCAAAAAATCAAATCAAATCAAAGTGGTAGGACTTCTTTTTTTGTTTGGAATGTAGCTGATTTTGTATGAGTTGACTTTTTATGTAAAATCAGTTGTATCTCAACGGATCCTATCCCTTCAGACATATGCAACAAAAAACTAACTGCCATAACCTTATTTTCAGATCTTGTCATAATTATTTGGGCCTCATATTCCCCTTACTGTGAAATTTGAAATAATACAATCATATGAATGGACTTGTTCACCTCAGAAAACCATTGTTCAATTAAATAAAAATACAGATGTCTCAAATTAGAAACTTGAGTTCCACATCAGCTATCCAAGAAAAGATTTCATTAATTTTCAAAGTCCTGTTATTCCAGAACACCAATTTGGAGTTATTAAAGAACACCAAATGCGGATCACATACTATCTGAATGGGTAGTTCAGAAAATGAACTGTGGAAGTCAAATTCCCTAAATCATGCAAACCTGTAACCTGGATCAATTCAACATTTGCTAACTAACTCACAAATAATGAGAAATTTTGCATGCAATAGAGCCTGGTGTGCTTTATGGATAATGGTGCAACAGGTATAATAAAATGTGCTATTTGTAGTGTTCAAATTTCATCTAGAGTTCACCTTCTAAAAAGCATCCTTTGAGTCAATTGTAAAAGGGGAGGGAGGGATGGTGGGTGGGTGGGAGGGAGGGAGGGCAGGAGGGAAGGAAGGACGGACAGAAGGAAGGAAGGAAGGAAGGAAGGAAGGAAGGAAGGAAGGAAGGAAGGAAGGAGACAGACAGACAGACAGACAGACAGACAGACAGACAGACAGACAGACAGACAGACAGACAGAAGGAGCAAATTCTCCCAAGAAGGATTGTTAGTTGCTTTGGATTAGTTTTTGCATAACTAACTTAATCCTATATGATCTGCCTAAGCAGATACCAAATATACATCCATAATGGGCCACATTTATAATTTTCTTAAGTATTGATATGTAGAATGACAAAATATATTTGTTTGGAATGAGAAAAATAGTGAGAAAATGTCACAAAAGCCATTGCTAAAAAATTCAAATAAGAAAGCCACACTTAGCCTGGAGGGAATTTATTAATAAATGCACAGGTACAGTGTAGGTGGTACCTTGCTCAATAGTAGTAACTGTGAAAGGGATCTTGGAGTCCTAGAACCATTTAGATATGAGCCAGCAGTGTGCAGCAGCTGCCAAAAAAGCCAACACAGTTCTAGGCTGCATAAATAGAGGGATAGAATCAAGATCACATGAGGTGATAATACCACTTTATAATGCCTTGGTAAGGCCACACTTGGAATACTGCATTCAGTTTTGGTCGCCACAATGTAGAAAAGATGTGGACACTCTAGAAAGAGTGCAGAGAAGAGCAACAAAGATGAATAGGGGACTGGAAGCTAAAACATATGAAGAACGGTTGCAGGAACTGGGTATGTCTAGTTTGATGAAAAGAAGGACTAGGGGAGACATGATAGCAGTGTTCCAATATCTCAGGGGTTGCCATAAAGAAGAGGGAGTCAAGCTATTCTCCAAGGCACCTGAGGGTAGAACAAGAAGCAATGGGTGGAAACTAATCAAAGAGAGAAGCATCTTAGAACTGAGGAGAAATTTCCTGACAGTTAGAACAATTAATCAGTGTAAAAGCTTGCCTCCAGAAGTTGTGAATGCCCCAACACTGCAAGTCTTTAAGAAGATGTTGGATAGCCATTGTCTGAAATGATATAGGGCTTCCTGCCTAGGAAGGGAGTTGGACTAGATGACCTCCAAGGTCCCTTCCAACTCTGCTATTGTATTGTATTGTATTATTTTTCTAACTTCCACCAGCCCTCAAGAGAGTACTCAAAGCACAGCTTAGTAGTATCAGGTATACCTCTCTTCTGCTTTGGAATAGGTTATAAATCAGGGGTGAGTTGTCTCTGGCCTAAGGGCCACATTTGAACACCCAACTCCATTTTCAGTCTCCCAGAACCCAATAGGATCACAGTAAAATGGTGATGTTTGATAGTATGATGGGGTGGCTGTTATCTTTCAATTTCAGCTGCAAAAAAGCCATTTTAAGGAGGGGGGGTCTTTGTCCATCAAATAAAGAACAATCACAACCTCTAAATGTAACAAAACTGAACCACAAATAGTTTCCACCAAAAGGTGATGTCATGTCCTGGTCAGAACTCTTCAAAGTCTTCCCAAATACACATGGCACAAACCTCTGTTGGATTCTGGTGCCGTGTTTTGAAATGCATGAGGTTGTGAGTTGAGTTTCATTGCCTGGGGACTAGATGTACCCAACATATCAAAGGCATCTAAGAAGCTGAAAAAATATCTCAATATGGCCACTGAGTTTGGTCAGAGTTCTATGGTTTGTTTCATACAAACTACTTAGGGCTGAAGGGTGATATATTTGCACAGAACAGTCTATGACATGGTGTCAAACGTGTGTCATCACAGCATCTTCATGTGTCATATCATGACTTTTTCCCCCTTTGCTAAACTGGGCAAGGGCGTGGTCAGTACGTGACGCATCTGACTCATGGGTCATGAGTTTGACAGCCCTGGTCTATGATCTCTTTAAGACCCTCCATCTATTGCAATGAATCTAGTATTGGCTTAGTGAGCTTTTGAAATGATTAAAGGCACTTTTATTTGACTAAATGAAAATTGAGGGTTTGAGTCTGTTCACTGCCTCTTTTACCTAGATTTGCACTCAAAGCAAAGGGTGGCACGCAACGGAAATAGAATAGAATACGATAGGATAACAGAGTTGGAAGGGACAGTGGAGGTCTTCTAGTCCAACACCCAACACCTTTCTAGGCAGGAAACCCTACACTCCTTCAGACAAATGGCTATCCAACAGCTTCTTAAAGACTTGCAGTGTTGGGGCATTCACAACTTCTGGAGGCAACTTCTGTTCCACTGATTAATTGTTCTAACTATCAGGAAATTTCTCCTTAGTTCTGTTGCTTCTCTCCTTGATTAGTTTCCACCCATTGCTTCTTCTCCTACCCTCAGGTGCTTTGGAGAACAGCTTAACTCCCTCTTCTTTGTGGCAGCCTCTGAGATATTGGAACACTATTATCATATCACCTTCTTTTCATTACACTAGGTATACCCAGTTCCTGCAACTGTTCTTCATATATTTTAGCCTCCAGTCCTGTAATCATCTTTGTTGCTCTTCTCTGCACTCTTTCTAGAGTCCCCACATCTTTTTTACAAATAATTTGGAACAAACAGTGAGACTCAAGACACATAGCTTTGATCTACAAGTTACAAAGGTTTTATTGATGGAGATATTTCCTTGCTTTGGTCAGTACTCTTTTCCATTTTCTGCACTTGGATCTCTATTATAGAATTACAGTCAGACGATTAACATAAATAAATGAGTGAATGACTGGAAAATGCCTCTTGATATATATATTTTCACCACAGCTGAATAACAGGTGGGGAAAGGATGAAACTGGTTATCCAACATCTTCTAAAGTTTTCTGGTAAAGCAGAAAACTTCAGATTTTTCTGCTTTTTCTTTTATCAAAGGAGATCAAGTATTCAATCCATATTGCAAAATAATCCCATATCTTTTATTTTAAAAAGTTTGCTTTTTTTTCTATCTTGGTGCTAATTAATACAATTTCCCCCAAAGGAAAATAATGCTAAACATCTGTTACTTGTCACTGTCACTGTCTATAGTCAATCACTTTATTGTGATATGTTGTTCAATACCAGTTGATTGTTTTTGTTAGATACTTCTAACATTATTGAGCATATTGGAAAGGCAGAGTAAAGGGTACCTCTCTAAATCCCTTTACCTATAAACTGAAGCATGTTAAATTGTATGGTTCTTTCACCAATTTTCTACTTACAGAATGCCTTCTGTTGCTAAGAGACTATATGCCCATCTACCCTTTAAATGCATACTTTTAGAAATTCTTTATGACATGTTAAAGGTGTGATTTTTCTCAAACTTTAGTAGGAATGAAGCATTCAGCTCTAGGAAAATTCTTAAGATTTAAATATCCTTAAACCCATTAACATTGGTGATGTTGAACATGCTCATCAATGCAATGGATTTTTGTCCATAAAACAATTTCTTTACCAAAATTCCTCATCCACATAGGTGATATGAACATATTTCCACAAACATTGTTCATACAAATACTCTTTAACATGCCTATGCTTGCATTTATATAATAGAACCTAACCATGTTGGACTTTGTACACACTGAAAAAAGATAGGGTTTGTTGATTTGGCTGGATCATGCCATAACTAGTTTATTTGGCAAAGGAAAAGATAACCCATCAAATGAGATACTATCAAAGCCAAATTACATACAGTTGGAGAAGAGGGGAAAGATCTTCACTTTAAAAGCTTTCCTTGCTTTAAATTTGATAGCAAAGAAGTGCAAATTTATAATCTCTTAATTTTAGTAACTTGTATGGAGCATAAAATCTAAATTCCAAAGCAAGTTAAAACTAAAGAAGCTTCGTGGATGAGAAATGAAATATTTTCAAAGGAAAAAAAAACCTAAGAGTGTCCTTTAACATTGTCTTGTTAAAATTAAAAAGTTTAATTTGCTTTATAAATGTACAGTATATTCTTCCCTAACTCCCAAAGTTACATAATTTCAAAAGCCAAAGACTGGGAATGTCTATGACATCCTATTTCAACAACTACTTTAACAAATAAACCAAGTGGAAAACGTTTCCTATTGGTAATATGATTAAAAATCACTTCTAAGTTATTTAGCCACTCCATAGATATTTGCAAGAATGTGATTCGGGAGCAGGTTGGACTTCTGATTGAGTCTCCTGGCTCCACAAAGCTAGTTGAGTTCCTATTAAGTGTAACATGAGCTGTCCCTTGAAAGTGTTTAATAAAGACATGACACTTCTCCCTGGAAGAGATGCCAGAGTTTTAAGACTTATGAGCCATATGCTTATGTCAAGACTATACACTCGGGGTCTTCTTCTTGACTTCAAAGGGAGCTTTGGGGTGCTTTGCAGATGGTCAGGCTATGCTTACAAGAGCCTGACAATTGCATTCTAATGGTTTGGGGGGGATACTTGGCCCGCCTGATCCAATACATCACCAGTCAGCCTCTCCAGCCCACTCTGGTGAGTTGGAAGCAGCAAAACTGGGTAGCTCTCCATAAGCATGGTCTTTCTGGTCTTCTGAAAACACATATTAGACACAGGCCAAAGAAGGATGTGAGAGATCCAGGGAACAATTTCTTTGCGCTGGAAGCAAAGGTTCTGTCAGCCAGTGAAGAAGGGTGTGGGAAGCCGAAAGGCACATGGTGGCCAGCCAATTTTCTGAGTCATACTGTCTCAGCAGGGGCAGGGAGGGAGGGAGGAAATCTGGAGATGTAAGGATAGCAACAAGTGGGGGAAACCCACCTGGAAAAGTAACTCACGCCTGCAAAAGCAGGAACTGTCACTCTTTCTGCAAGTTTTAGCAAATGCTCTTACTTTCCTGAGAGACTGAAGGTAGAAGAGTTTTTAAAGAATGGAGACAGGGAATGAATAAGAGGCAAAGATGGTTCCTTTCTCCAGGAATGTTCTCATTAACCATGATTCTTTGCAATAGTCCCAACAGCTGGCCTGTGTGTTGCCTTCTGCAGATGAATCAGACAAAGTCAGATCTGCAGCTGTGCATGTTGAACACATAGGGATATGATTAGCTATTTGCTGGCCAGAAAGGAGCAGGCTGCATCTGGTGGAGTGGCGTAAGGTGAAAGTCCCAGAGTAGCCTCTGGAGTCATTCATCTTCTACAAGAGGCTGAGCTGCCTTAGAATCAGAGCTGTTTCTCAAAACTGTCAGATTTCAGTTATAAATACATTAGTACTACTAAAAGAAAAAAACTTGAGAAACACCTGAAGTATAAAGCTCTACTCTACGACTACGGAGGAAATGAATCTTCTCAGGACACTTAATCAAAATGTCATATGGAAATAAATAGCAATGGCACTTAGACTTATATACCACTTCACAGTGCTTTACAGCCCTCTCTAAGCTGTTTACAGAGTTAGGGTTTGGGTCCTCATTTTATCCACCTTGGAAGGATGGAAGGCTGAGTCAACCTTGATTTTAACTGCCAACTTGCAGGCAGCTGGCAGTCAGCAGAAGTAGCGTGAAATACTGCAATCTAACCACTGTGCCACCATACTTCATAAATGGCTTCTCTTTCCAAGGAAATCGAGTACTTTACAATGAATAGGGTTATCACCTTGTCCCAGATCATCCTGTTAAAGCCAATCATTCCTTCTTCATAAAATCTCCCTCCAAGCACTATTGGGAGGAAGGAAGGAAGGAAGGAAGGAAGGAAGGAAGGAAGGAAGGAAGGAAGGAAGGAAGGAAGGATTAGAGAAAGAAAAGGAGAAGCACTGAACCCTTTAGCCAGTTGATTCAGAAAGAATGACTGAATCACTTTTATCCTGTTTTATACACAGGACTTATGTCCTCGACTTATGGCCGGTCACGCCTGATTGGCTGGGGCGCGACTGGCTGGGTTTGAGTGGCGTGATTAGCTTCCGCTTGACGGCTCTTGTATAAATAGCTGTCAAGCCGGGAGGGGCCAGGCCTACCGCTTATTTTAAACTAGCTTCCGGTAACTGTGTTTTTATCTGTTGTGCTAATAAACGGCTCACATTAAAACCTACCTGAGTCGGACTTCAGCTCTCTCCCGATTCACAACAAAACTCACTTTTATTCTGTGTATAAAATGCCAGTAGAGAGCTAGTTTTGGCCAACAGTTAAGGCACTAGGCTAGAAACCAGGAAATTCTAATCCCACTTTAGACATGAAGCTGGCTAGGTGATTTTGGACCAGTCATTCTCTCTCAGCCTTAGGAAGAAGAAGGCAAGGGCAAGTCACTTGTGAAATCTTGCCAATAAAACTTAAAGGACTAGTCCAGGCAGTTGCCTTGTGTCAACACTGACTTGAAGTCAGAATAGAAAAAGAAAAAGAAAAAGAAAAAGAAAAAAGAAAATGGTAGCGCAGCTTACATTTTTGAAATCTGTGACATTATCAAGTTTGCATTTTTATCTCTAAAGAAAATCCCTTTCTCAGACCAGGTATATGCATCAACCCATTTCAAATTATCCCAACAAAAACAGCTAGCTCCATGTTAGTTGAATTTACCATTCATATTTTCCCCCTGATAGACATAACTGAAGCTTGGACAATAAGACATGGAGGTCCCCAAAGGTGCTGTTCAAAAGACAACTTGATATTCCAGAACTGAAGAAGCTTCTTGGATGACAAGTGAAAAAGTTTCAAGAAAGTCCAGTTGCCTTTTGAAAAAAGCACCTTTGGGACATCTGTGACCTAGATAACTCAGAAACACCATAGATATCGACTCATAGAGGTGTTGGGTGGCTTCCAATAACTGAGGCAATGCAAAATGTGTAATTCATTTATGCACCAAGGAGTTTATTTATTTAATCAGCTAGCATAATCTGCTATTTCCTGAGGATTAGTAGTGGACAACTAGATCAACAGACAAATAATTTGTAAAGTCAATGGAGGGAGGGGTATTAATTCTGCCAGGTTCAGGACAACTATTAATGAAGTAGCAGCCACATGACCACTTGACAAATGCCCAAGTCACTACTGTAAGTTAACACCGTGACTGCCAGGAAAGAAACAATATTTATAGCTTAATAGCTATAAATATTTAATTATATAGGAGATGAATAATAAATTAGCCAGAACATCCTAATGACATACATTTACAAGGAAGTCTACCACAGACTGTGAACAATATGGCAAATACCATTAAAGCAGGATTGCGCAATTGTTTGTCTTTTGCTCTGTCTCTCTTTTTTTTTTTACAAATTCAAACTGAGATGGTATCCTCACACAGAGACACACACCTTATTCTGTATTCATTCTGGATACAAACTATTAAGCCAGAGGTCTAAGGGGGCTTGAGACATCTGCATTGTACCAGCTTAAAACCGTAATTTCTCAAATCTATTTCCCAGTAACCAAGCCAATATCCATTAATACTGCTGGCAAATTAAGTGATACTGCCTTTGTCCTCTCTCAGTGTCTGAAGGGGTTTGGATGGGGAAACAGCAGGCTTGGCAAGACTGAGTACCTCTGGGTTTTGAGACCTTCTGGTTCCCGAGACTTATCATCTCTTATTCTGGATGTGGAGGCCCAGTCCACAATCTGGGGTTTCTCTTGGACTCCCAACTCCTGCTCAAAGAACAGGTGGCAGCCTTGGCCAGTAGGGCCTTTGCACAGGCCCTACTGGCCAAGGTTGTGTGTTATGCTCCAGTTGCACCCTTTCTTAGGAATTACACTAAAAGATTCTGTTCTCCCACACTCATGTCCTGGCTACCTCCTGAATGGATTACTGTAACATCCTGCACAGGGAGTTGCCTTTGAAGAGCATTCAGAAGCTACAACTGGTCAAAAGGCAGAAGTTCCGGCAACTATGCAAACTCCTTGAGCAATATGTCATGCTTCTTATCCATGAGCACCATTGACTACAGAGTGCTTCTGGGTACAATTCAAGGTGCTAGTAATGATCTTATCCAATGTGGCATGAAGTAAGTGTATTTGAGAAGCTTCTTCTCCCTGTTTATATCTACCAGAGCCATCAGATCCAGCAGGAAAGGCATATCATGAATGTTGTAAGATGGAATCTAGAAGTGACCCTTTTCTGACATGGTACCAGCCCTTTGAAACATCATTCCCTTGGAGCTTGAATTGAACCTATCCTTCTGGACTTTAGAAAAGGCCTTGAAGAATTATCTGTGCCATAGTAGCTGTGGTTCAACAATAGTCATGAGCCCTGACAATGACTGTATTAAATGGGTATATGATTTATACCCACCAGCTGATTATGATACTGCCTTATTAAACTGGATAAAATAGTCCTAATGTTTATGTCAGATCACAAGGAAGGGGCAAACATTAAGTGAGACCATTCTCTCTTTTTTAAATAGTAATTTTATTTTAATTTTATTAAAAATGACAATTACAGTGAAAAAAATAATAATACAAACTATCAAAAGAAAAAAAAACCCAAAAGGTGCAGAAAAGAAAAAAATAGAAAAGAAAAAATATGAATAAAGAGAAAAAAACATATAAAGAATTCAGTATCATCACAAGGTATGAAAAATTTAGACTATCTTTTATTCCGATATCCATCTCTTATCTATGAACAAATCCTTTAAAAACTCAAAATTTCAATCCTTATCAGGAAAGTCTAATAAGAGTTATCAAAGACAACAATTATTTTAACCTTGATCAAATCATCATCATTATTTTAGCCATTGGCTATCCACTTCAGGATGAATACCTCTTCCACATATTTCCAACCAATACGGTCCTGAGCTTTTCTTTGCCACTTGGGCCCACAATAATTGGTGATATTGTTGATTCATCTTGGTTTAGGTCTCTCTTGCAGACACTTTTTATAAAGTGGTATCCATTTTATGACTGCCTCAGTCCACCTGTCATCAGTTCTTCTTGCTATGTGACCAGCCCATTTCCAGTTCAATTATTTTACTCTCTTGATGATAATTTATACTTTTGCTTGTTCTCTAATCCATCTGCGAGTCTTTCTACCTTGTCTTGTAATGCTGAGCATGTATCTTTCCATGACTCTTTGCATCACTCATTGTATCAATTGTGAGGTTAGTGTCCATGCTTTACCGGAACATGTAGCACACACTTGATCAAATAAACCAACTTTATATTCTTTCCTTTTACTTTTAATAACCTTAGTTCCCTTTTTTTCAAATAATGTCCTAAACCAGTGGTGGGCAAACTCATTAGTCAACAGAGCCAAATATCAACAATACCACGGTTGAAATTTCTTTTGAGAGCCGGAAGGTGTGGCCTGTTTTGTGGGAGTGGCTCAGCGGTCATGTGACTGGGTGGGCATGGCCAACTTGGAAAATGTGGTGAAACTCACTTAACGACGGTCTTGGTTAGCAACCAAACTTTTAGGCTCAATTGTGGTCATAAGTTCTTTCTTTCTTTCTTTCTCTCTCTCTTTCCTCCTTCCCCCCCCCCTCTCTCTCTCTCCATTTCTCTCTTTCTTTCTCTCTTTTTCTCTTTCTTTCTGTCTCTCTTTCTGTCTCTCTTTCACTCTCTTTCTTTCTTTCTTTCTTTCTTTCCCTCTTTCTCTCTCTTTCTCTCTTTCTTTCCCTTTGTCTCTCTTTCTTTCTTTCTCTCTTTCTTTCTCTTTCTATCTCTGTCTCTCTCTCCTTCGTCTGCCCATCTCAGTCACTCTGTGTGTGTGTCTGTCTGTCTGTCTCTCACTCACTTAATCAGTCTCTATCTATCTGTCTCTCCCTCCCTCTCTGTCTCTCCCTGTCTCTGTGTGTGTCACTCACTCTGATTCTCTCCCTCCCTCTCTCTGTCTCTGTATGTCTGTCTCTCCCTCTTTCCCCCTGTCTGTCTCCGATTCAATCCCTCCCTGTGTCATTCTCTATCTGTGTCTCTCTCTGTCTCTCTCCCTCCCTCTCTTTCTCTCTGTCTCTGTCTGTCTCTCTGTCTTTCCCTCCCTTCCCCTCTGTCTCTCTCTGTGTCTGTCAGTCACTTCCTCTCTTCCCTCTCCTCCCCCCCCCAACCCGGGAAGCAGCAGAAGGGCCTGGCATGCCAGAGGTTACGGACGCCTCCTCCTGCAATGGCTACCGGCATCTTAAGCACCACCAAGGCTGTCGCCCGGCAGGTCGTCCGGCAGGGAAGCCGGTCGCATCTCCATCTCCCTCTCGCAATCTCCAAGACTCTAATTAAGCAGAGCATGGGCGCGCCTATCTTTTCCCCACAGGAAAGAGAGGCGCGCGCATGCTCCGCTCAATTACAGTCTCGGAGACTTCGTAGCGTGCACATCCCGTGGAATTACAGCACAACTTCCCACCGCTACGAAGTCTCCGAGACTGTAATTGAGCGGAGCATGCGCCCGCCTATCTTTTTCACAGAAAAGAGACTTCATAGCGGTGGGAAGTTGTGCTGTAATTCCGCGGGATGTGCATGCGCCAATCTTTTCCTGGGTGTGGAAAAGTGGGGAACTGTTTCACTGCTGCTGCTTCTGCTACCCCCGAGCCTTGCACCCGGCAGGGGCATTGGGCAGGGAAGCCGCACGCATCTCCACCGGCTCCCTCCGACAGCCTCCACGGCACATGTTCTGGGGCTGCATGGCTGGGAGGGAGATGGACGCGCGGCCCCAGAACGTGCGCCATGGTGGCTGTCGGAGGGAGCCGGTGGAGATGCACGCGGCTTCCCTGCCCGATGCCCCCTCTTTGGCCCTTCCCCCACCCCCGGAGGCAGCGGAGGGCCCAGCATGTTGGTTGGGGGGCTCTGGTTGCCTCCCCCTGGAGTGAGCGAATGGGCGGGGGGAGCGAATGGGCGGGGGGAGCTGCACCGGAGCTGTCTGGGCGCCGTATGCCCACCTCCCTGTGCGCGCGGCTCCTGGACGGCTCCGGCGCAGTCACAGCCCTGGGCATTCCCCCCGCCTGTTCGCTCACTCCAGGGGGAGGCAGCCAGAGCCCCCCCCCAACCAACATGCCGGGCCCTCCGCTGCCTGGGGGGCGGGGGGGAAGGAGAGAGGAAGAGCCGCACCCGAGGGGCCAAAGAGCCGCTCGTGGCTCGCGAGCCGCGGTTTGCCAACCACTGTCCTAAACTATCATTTCATTTTTATTTTGCACAAAAATTCTCACAAAATTCTTTATGTTAGCCAGTTCCTTTTTTATATCTAGTGGATGATTTTTCCATATTACTCTTTTAGTTTGTCATTTTCAACTACACTTTCAGATTTTGTCTGGTAAAACTTGTAAAACACAATCAGTTTATAATGGCAAATACTCTCAAAATTAGCTTTCGTATCCATTGTTCAAAAATATCATTCAATTTATTGAATGTTAAAATATTTTTGCTCCAGTCTGTATTGGTAAGTCAAATTTAGTGGTGTTCTTCTTTCAATGTAATCTTTAGTTTTCTTCTAATATTCAACCTTCAAAGTCCCATCCTATCCTATCATTTTTTTTAAAGAATTCAAAGCAAAACCATCTTCTCACATAAAGGGTACTTACAATTAATTTCAAAAACATGTTTCAAATTTATCTCAACCTAGCTAAGTGATTAGAAAAGGAAGTAAGCAAACCTAGTGTAAAAAAGGCAGAATATTTCAGCCAGATGATGATTCCCTTGTCTCCCAGAATTAAAACCACAGGAAATCACTTTCTTGCAGTCACCTCAGGAAGAGTAGCTGTATGAAACACTTGTGGATAATCTTCTTTTCTTGCTGACTTTTCCACCAAGGCATAGAATTTACATTTGATTAAGCATGTAAAAGACTGCACTTTTAACTACAAAAAACTATGCACCCTTAGCAGAGTGTAAGTTCCATTGAACATCTGTGAGTAGACTTGTTTACGCTTGTACTGGCAGCCATTTTGTTTACCTAAGATACAGTGCAGAAGTGCCTGTTAAATAGCATATTTTTATAAAACTAATGAACACCTGTGAGCAGACTTGTTTATGCTTGTACTATCAGCCATTTTGTTCACTCGGGACACAGTATGGAAATGCCTATTAAACAGCATATCTTTATAAAACTAATGAAAATGTTTTACGCACTCATTAGAATTCTATCAGCCAACTTTCACAGAGATTATTCTTGAGGTGATATCAACTACAGGAAAAAAAAATCTAAAATGGAATTCTGCTATAAGTCATAACAATGTTTGTGGTCCTGTTATAAAAATCACAACTTGAAATCATGAGCTGCAAATCTTGCACCAGGATGGAAACTTCCTGGAACACAGCAGGTAGCAGCCATAGCAATGCTTGAAGCTCTACTTAGACAGGAGGACTCCAAATAAAGCAGGCATGGGCAGGCAATAACCAACAAAAAGAACTTTTGGTATCATTTAAACTACTGGATCACATTTTACAGGGCAAAGAAAATGTCTCTAGAATGTAACCCTAAAGAGATTTTTCTTTAAGTGATTATGTATCACCATGTTAGATATGTTATCACCATGTTAGATATGTTAGACATGTATCTAACATGTCATACTATGTTAGAGATCACATAGATTTTCTTCATGACTATTGGTCCCTAACCTAACACCAGATCTTCCAACAGTTCACCTATCATCATTGTAATGGAGTTAATTCGCCTTGTTAATAAGCATCAACTAATCTTTCCTTCCACATTTGTCAGTGTTACAGCATTCCTTAGAAAGTTAAGTCTCTTCATAAATTGTTCAAAGTAGGATAATTTGAGTTTGGCGATTCATGCCTCAAATGAGATCTGAGTCGATTTGCTTGATGATCCATTGGTTTGTTTTCCTGGCTGTCCATGGTATTCTCAGGAGTCTTCTCCAAGACCAGAATTCAAAAGTATCTATATTCTTCCTACCCTTCTTCTTCTGTCCAACTGCTTCCATAAAGGGTAAAAGTGAATAGAAAAAAAATAGTTCCCCCTTCCCCCCCCCCAATAAATGCATGTCAAATCCTATATATGCCAGAAATACAAACATTGGTCAAATGTCCCTAAGGAAAATCTTCCTGATACAAATCCTTTGCTAGCACAGGGAAATAAAATACCATAGAGAGAGATGCCTCAGAGACAAAAGCTGACAAAACAAGTGCAATGTTATTTTTATTCTTCAAAGCAGTGAACTTTAGGGCAATGTCTCTATTTAGCCTAGCATTCATTTCTCTATTGCTAAGAAATGTTAACTTTCCCCAATTAGGCTGATTTGTCGACAAGTTTTCATTGCTGGCCTTAAGCCAAAATCCAGAGCGTTTAGAACTGAACTGAATTCCAATATTCTGTTCACACAGGTGAGAGAGAAACAAAGGCAAGTGGCTGCCGTGTTCAAGAAACTGAGAGATGAGGAAGCAAACAAAGCCCAAAGCAAAGTTGGACTTCCCTTTCCAAAACAGGTATAATAAATTGAGAGTTGAGCGATGAGCGATGAGGTAAGACACACCTCAGGACAATATTGAAACCTCTCAGTCCCTCTTTCAGCTTTCTTCAGCTATGGAAGCCAACTAGTAGTGGGGGAGAAGATGGGAAGATTAAAATTCCTCCAACTTATATATATATATTTTCAGAGTGGTATAGCCCAGTGTAGCTAAAACAAGCAGGTCCCTCAAATCTTTGCCCACCACTCCCATGATATGGAACTAGCTATGAGCCAGTATAGAATAAGCACAAAACATGGTGGACTGTCCCCTGATACCACTAGAGGACATCACTAGGGCTTGCTGCCTTAGAAGAGTGAGGAAAATCCTCAGGAACGACTCACACCCTGATCAGCCTTTCTTTATTCTCCTACCATCTGGAAGGATATATAGAAGCATAGGCAGCCAAACAAAAGGACTGAAGAACAGAAGAATTCACGTGGTACAATAGGACTGGGTATTTGTTAGTAGGATTCACTGGGCCAAGGATTTTTTTGTCTTTCACTGTGAATTGTATTGTGTTGGGGGGGATGCATGAAGGGAAGCTCAGCCAATCTCATGGTACATATGTTGTACTCTGGCAGTAAAGGTTTGCATTGAATGGAATGGAAGTTAAATTGCAGCATTGGATATTCCCTATACTGTATCCATACCAGAAATGCAGGTTCAAAACAGAATATAAAGTGATCCATAATACTTTCTAAAAGAATCTCAGAAGATTCTTGGTTGAGACTCCTCCTTAGAAGGACATGGTGACAGGAGAAACAGGAGCAAGCATGATCACGTATATTGTAATTGATCATCAGGAAATCTGTTTTTAATTACATGGATTACGCAACCCCAGTTTATATTTGAATGATTCAATAAAGAAGAATATTTGTAGCTTAGGGTTGAAATGAGGACTCCAGGTGCTCTCTGTCCTTTTTTTTTCTCTAGTAAGCATTACCCAAACTACATAACATTGCTGGTAATAGTAAAGTAGATAATAGTAAAATAGGTGTGTTATTTTAATTATGGCCTAGCATTACTGAGTTAGATGATTAAGTGACTGTTGAAGGTATAGGAGATGAGCCCAATGGAGTCCAAGGGAAGGTCAAATGCATTATGAACCCCTTTGTACCCACAAGAGACCTACTATATCCAACCCATCTTAAAATCCTTATTTACAATCTAATTGTTTTGACTGTTAATAGCTCAGATTCCTGTAGAGAGCTTAAGATTGCAATAAATCTTTATACCCATTTGAACTGCCTAGATCTCCTAATTTCCCTGGTGCTTGACACAAGGCTTCTAACCTCTTTTTTCCATCTTTATTCTGCTCTGCTTCCCATCAGAAATCCAAGGCGAACCAAACTTCTATCAACTTTTCTCATTCTTCTCTGAAGATTATTGTGGTGTGTTAAGTTATTGACAAACTATTGATTCCACAGACTTCTACATCAGTGCCGACCAACCTAGATTGTAGAACAGGATAAACGTGGAACAAGCTTTCCTGTGATGTCTGTTCAAAATCTGAACATTGCTCAAAGCCATGTGTAATCTGGGAAACTCCATTTTAAGATCTTGCTGACTTCAAAATGATCTTGGCTCAATTTATCTTCCACAAGAGATGTGGCTCAGATGTTTCTGTTGCTTAAAGCAAGTTCAGACAGCTGAAAAGAATGAATGGTATTATAACTTATTCAAAGTTCTTATCTCAGGAATATTATTTTGTTTCAGGAAGCAATCATGTACGTAGGTGTGACTAAGCAAACACAAAATAGAGAGTTAATATATTAATTAACTATGATAATTGGCATTTTCCCTTGAAAATTGTACAACATATGTTAATTTATGCTACCTCTTTTAACCTGCATGTAGGAACTATTTTTAGACTTTAAAGAAATTTTAGCTTGACTGCATGAGTCACTAAACAGTTCTTGAACACTTTCTCATTCCTCACCTACCATAATTATGTAAAATGATTGTTTTTTGCATGACCAAAGCTAATTTGTTTCTGGTGTCCTTGGACACACAGATGTCCAATGTAAACCAAGGTGAGGAGAAAAAAAAAGATGAAATGTGCATCACTATATTATAACATGAACCCTGGCTTTTGTATCTTCATACCAACCCCAGATGTATTGTTTGTGCAGCAGCATTGTGATACCTGTTCCATCACTTTCCTCTCCTTGCCATCCCATAGATACCGATGATTATGTTTAGTGAAAACCCAGATCACAAATCACTAAAAAGGAGCTAATAGCAAATTTGGAAGGCAAATATGCTGTGGGAAAAAGAAGGAAAGGATGAAAGCAAAGAGTGGATGATTATTTCTTAAAGTAACAAAGCTCATAGAAATATTTTTCATGCTGAAGTGGGCAGCAATATTAACATTGCCAATGAAGAAAGATATCCAACAGTTAGAAAGGGTGATAATTTACCAATGAAGAAAAGTTTAATTGGCCTCTTCCTTACTGCAGTGAAAGATTCCTACTACCCACCTTCCGTACAGATACTAACCATTTACTCCAAGTATTGTGTAATTGCTGCTGAGTCATCACTTGTAGGTATAGTGCAACTTGTGCTCTGAGGAGTGGCACACTAGTGGTAATGCTCCAGAAAACTTTCTCCCCTTTCTCAGTGCCATTAATTTTAATCATTGCAAAAGTAGGTGAACATGCGGAAACAAAATAAAGAACCATTGAAAATGCAATCTGCTTTTTGCAGGTACCTCTGCCAATGAAACAGCTATGAAAGCTGTCCTTTTAAGCAAGATAAACGGCAACAGGGAGGTGTTGTTTTTCTGCTTCCTTTTTGTTTAGGTGGGGGTGGGGAGGGAAGCCTGATTGATGCTTTCATGCATTTTAAAACTTGGGAATGGATAAATTGTGGGGTTGAATCATAATGACATCAATTTCACTTATGGTACCATAATAATTCAGCCCTTGATTATTATTTATGAGGGGATTTTAGGGTTTTAAAAAATGTTTTATGTTTATTGATGTGTTTGGTTAACACACACTTAAACAGCATGGTCAGGTGCTTTGGAGGATGCTGGAGAACAGCAAAATCAATAGCTTCGGCACCCGAGAACAATCTTCTTAGTTTTGTAGTGCAAAATAATGATTCCCCAAGCACCATCTCTGGAGTATCAGAGATAATTGCAATTCTATATAGTGAGCAGTTGAGCCACAACTACATTAGCACTCTCTTTAGCAGATTTGCATTTGTTTGTAATCTCTGGCTTGAATGCTATTTCTTTAAATAAAGATTCCAGCTGGTTGTTGTGCTTTTTACTAAATTTAGGCACAAGAAGAATAGGAAAAAACTTTGCATGCAAATAGTAATCATAACCTAGGTGAGCACTGTTGATTCACTAGTGATCCCAGTGTAACTGTGTGGCATTGCCAGCTGATTTTATGTACTTATAAGATATGTTGAAACCACAGTGTTAAATATGAAGGCACCAGTTCTTTCTCATGTAACACTTTGTATAACATTCATTTTTTGGTTTAAAGCAATTGCGCTGATGTACAACTGGATCAGAAATTAAAAGACACTTGTTCCTGGGAAGGAAAGCTATGGCAAATCTAGAAAGCATATTAAAAAGCAGAGACATCACCCTGCCAACAAAAGTGTGTATAGTCAAGGCTATGGTTTTCCCAGTTGCAATGTATGGCTGTAAAAGTTATAATAAGGAAGGCTGAGCACCAAAGAATTGAGGCCTTTGAACTATGGTGCTGGAGAAGTCTCCTGAGTCCCTTGGACTGCAAGGAGATCAAACCAGTCACTCCTAAAGGAGATCAACCCTGACTGCTCTTTAGAAGGCCAGATCCTGAAGATAAAACTCAATGAAACTCATGAAGCTCTGGGGGATGATAGATGATAGAGATGAAACTCATGAAGCTCTGGGGGATGATAGAGGACTGAAAGACCTAGAGGAATGTTGTCCATGGGGTCACAATGGATTGGACACGACTTCATGACTAACAACAACAACAACAGCAACTGGATGCTTTGCATCACAAGCATTATTGCTAACATTACACAGATGTGACTACTGTGCATAACAACTCACATACAAAGTATCTCTAGAGTAGCACAGCACTTGGGTTGAATCTAAAGAACTATGAGTCGGCAGGAGAGAAATAGAAAGAGACAAATGGAAGATTTTTCCTTCTATTTCCTGGGTGAATTGGGAGAGCTGCAAGAACAATCTGGAGTGGCAGGATTCATTTCCATTTGGGTTGAACACACTGGATCTAACCAACTGTTGTTTTACTTTACTTCCAGAAGTTTAATGATCCCTTGTGAATGGCTGAGTGAATAGAAAATCTCCCATCTGCAAAAACCCACTAACAATGTAGTTTTGTGCAGTTTTATATTCTAAAGTAACTTCCATTTTCTTTGATCAATCTGATTAGTGCTGCTGCATTAAAAATATTTTTTTTAATCTGTTGCCGATTGCCATTTTGCCACTGGGAATCTCTCCACAACTCTGTTCTAATTCTCTCTACTTCTTCCTGCCCCTTTCTCCATATTAAGGATTCACCCACTGAATGAATATGAATGAATTCTGAGAAATATGCAATCCCAGTAAATCTTTTTAACAACTTGAAAAAAGTGAATCTTCTCAAGTCAACCTGAACTGCTGGGGACACATCCACATAGTGTCCTCCAGACTATAATTGAATTGATTGCAGCTGCTTTTTAGCTTCCCAGACATTATCTAACCCACAGACTTGAGATTCCTTGTGGTGTCTCACCCAAGTACTAAGAAGACCCAACTCACTTAGCTTCCAAACACAGGCAAGCAATGGATCCAACTGTCCATGAATGTCTCCATCCATGAACTAGCACCCCACTTTGTCCAAGCTAAGGCATCTATGCAAAAGGTAACGTTCTCAGATTAGGAATCAAGTGGGACAGTTCTGTAAAATCAAGCAGAAAATGCAACTGCACTTACAAAAGCCATGCCAGTCCTTTGAAAGTGCAACAAGATGACTTTTGGTGCCCACACTTCCATTTTATGTATACTGTTTCTTTGCTTTAAATCTTTCCACCCTGCTATTTAACCAAAACAGCTCCCAGAGTGGCTTACCAATCTCTGTGAAGAGATGGCCCTGGAAATGTTGAGAAACCACAGAATCACCCAGATAATATTTACTCATTTCTATTTCTCTGTAAGGTTTTAATGAAAGCTTGTAAGCATCTAACAGACACACACAGAGCAATAGATGAACCTCTTAGGTCATTTTATTTCAGTCCCTGAGAAGCTGAGGGGGGCATTGACTAGCATGTTCTTAGTTCCACTCACTGGAGGCCTAAAATTATGACTTGAAAGCAAATGCAGTGACCTTTAAAGGAGTCAGGAAGAAGCTATTTCCAACATATTACTAAATGCTATATTTTAAAGGTTCTAACCTTATTTGCTACAAGTGTATAATATCAGGGAAACCTTGTGAGCCAAGGTTCTGCATTCATCACATGGCCCAAGACACTTTACAGAAAAGATGGGGGGAAGTTATTACAGTTCTACTTCTAGACACTAAAGTTCAATCCCCTTTTCCAGTTGCGTTTTTCTGCATTAAATAAGGTTCAGGGGTCACTCTCTGAATTACAGCCTTTTTGACCTAACAGGGGAAAAAAATATAAAGATTCCAAGCAGTAGCAAGGACTGTGTCATCTCAGAGAGCAATTTATGATGTATACACATACCTTGAAGAGTGCCTACCAATGTGTTAACTGGGCCGGCTTCTCTGATATCTTCAGAGTGTAAACTTTACTGATCAAAATGATCTTTTATGTGGATTTTAATAGGAATTGATTTATAAGGTATGGTTTAAAAGTAAAAGATAAGTGGGCAACGATATGCTGAGTTCTGTAAAGTTAGCCTTCAAAGGAGAGTTTAATTTCACTGAGCAGGAAACAGGAGCAATGAAATGGCCTTATTTGATGGCTGAAACTCCATTAGAGATTTCAATTTTTTCCATAATGAGGCTTAGAAAAACAGAAGGTGGAATAGACACTTCATTTATTGTTGATGTAATTGCTTATAGATTTACCTCTTACTTTTTGTAGATGGCAATGTGGCATTCTCAAATAAATCAGATCTTGTAAAAACAGAATCAGGACCTTTGCGGGTAAAGAGGAGGGTTACAAATTGCAGTGAAATAGAAAAGGATTATGGGGGAGTAGTTAGTAAAATTTGGAAGTAGATGCCTGATTGCAAGGACAAATGTTTTACTAGCCTGATTCCATCTCAAAAAATGTGTCAAGCAACGGAAAGAATAACTAGCAGAATTAGGAAAGATAACTATAAATCAGTGATAGGAAATAGTTTCCACGAAGGATCTTAAACATGAACCAATAACATGAAATGAACTGATAAACAAGCAAAGAAGCAGATAAATCATAGTTTGGAAGATCACAATAAAGTTTTCAATTATGTACACCAAGTAGAGGCAGAGGGAGTTCATAGATCATTATAGGTCAACAAAGTTAGTCAGGTTATTTATTGTTCATTGCTGTAAAAGTACATCTTGAGCAGATGCTCAGATGCATGCTCTGGTTGATCCCAATTAAGTAAGAACATTTTAATGATGGTTAAAACCTTGATAGCTTCCAGTGGAAGACAGTGAATGCTCTTTTTGTACAAGAGAGCGACATCTCCACTGGTCTATACTGATTAGATACAGTAAATAATTATGAGAACAAATAAGAGGCTCATTTAAATACATTTTAATCTGGTAGATATTTTGATTAGATATGGAAGTTGTTTTAATTTTAAACAGTACTTGGGATATGTTTTAATTTAGTAAGTAAAAAATCTTTACTTGAATTGTATAGTTTTCATTGCCAGTTCTTGGAGTGTAGGATTTTGGTTTGGTTGGCATTTATATTTTTAACTATTTATTTATTTATTTATTTATTTAATTTATTTGCTGCCTTTTTATTTTTTATAAATAACTCAAAGGGATGAGCATACATAATACTCCTTCTTCCTCCTATTTTCCCCACAACAACCCTGTGAGGTAAGTTGAGCTGAGAGAGAGCTCCTGGTCCACAGGCAGAAAGCTGATTTTCATGTCTAAGAGGGGATTAGAACTCACGTTCTCCTGGTTTTCGCCGCCCTGGGTCCGTTTGGAGAAGGGCGGGATATAAATTTAATAAAAATAAATAAATAAATAAAATTTGTAGCCTGAAGTTTTAACCATTAAGCCAAGCCTATTGGTAATGTTATTTTGTTTACTGTGTTTTTATATAATATAGCTTTAATTTGGTTTTATAGGACTTTGCTTTTTTAGTTTTTATGTGTCAATGTTTGTAAACGGCCCAGATTGATGTAGTATATAAATGTATGAAAATAAATACATAAATTGTCTATTTTTTGAACCACAGTTGTTCTTTGATACATTCATTCACCATTTATTGTGTCCATCCTGACTTGCAGTGGACATTTTTATACTATTATCATTATCTATTCAGGACAACATGTTTAATGTTTCCTAGGAAAAGAAAGCTGAAAAGAAATTTCTGCATATTTTTACTTCTGGTTTAGACTCTAATCCCATATCTATCTGCTTGCAAGTATGGTAAGTACCTTAAACTCATGGATTATTATTTTTTTTGAAGTACTGTAAAAGTGTTAAGTATTGCATTTAGCCTCATACAAGATAGTCATCAACTACAGCTTTACTAAGGAGAAAAATCCCATTGAACTGTGGAACTGACTGTGTAGTTCATCCAAATTCAATACTCTTAGGCGTTGGTTTGGTGGGGGGGGGGGAATTGTGTGTGTATAAGTGAATAATTGAGTGGCATTTACATGAGGTATTATTTGATTAATTGAAATGTATAGCTTATTTATATTATATTGTGTAGTGTTTTTCTGCTTTTTTTCCACTTAGAGATTTGTTATAACTTTCCAGAGCTTCTTGAAATGGGATGGCTACCACAAATCTAAATACTAATTAAAAAATAGCAGGCTGTTAACAAGACCTGCAATGGCTAAGAACAGGAAAATTGAAGAAAGACACTGAGGGACTATTTCTGGCTGCACAAGATCAACTCTTAAGAAGAAATGCATACAAAGTCAGCATCAAAAAGACAGAAACAGACAGCAAATGCCACCTCCGTAAAGAAGCTGAAGAAACAATGGACCATCTAGTGATTTGCTGCAAGAAGATCACACCAACCAACTACAAATAATAATAATAATAATAATAATAATAATAATAATAATAATAATAATAATAATAATAATAATAATAATAATAATAATAATAATAATAATAATAATAATATTTAATATTTATAAAACAGCACCCTCTCCCCACAGGGACTCGGGGCGGTGCACAGGTAGAATAAAAACAATAAATACATACAAACAATTCTAAAAGCAAATTAAACATAACCTGCGCTAAAATTTCCCCATTAAAACTAAGCAGTACTAATTTTCCAATAAAAACCCCAAAGACAGAGAGACTTATCCTAGGCCGGCCAGACAGAAAAAGTGAGTTTTTAATTTAAGACGGAAGGAGCGGAGGTCCGTGGTCGTCCTGATATCGGGGGGAAGGTCGTTCCAGAGGGCCGGGCCCGCCACAGAGATAGCCCTTCCCCTGGGTGTCACCCGCTGACAATGTCTAGTGGACGGCACCCGGAGAAGTCCCTCTCTGTGGGAGCGAATCGGCCGTGAGGATGTATGAGGCAGGATCCAATCCCGCAGATAGCTAGGTCCCGAGCCATGGAGCGCTTTAAAGATGATAATTAACACCTTGAAGCGCACCCGGAAGACGACAGGTAGCCAGTGCAGCTCGCGCAAGAGCGGTGTTACATGGGTAAACCTAGCGGTTCCCATAATTGCTCGCGCGGCTGCGTTCTGGACTAGCTGAAGTCTCCGGGTGCACCTCAAGGGGAGCCCCATGTAGAGAGAGTTACAATAGTCCAGTCGGGATGTCACGAGCGCATAAGTGACTGTGCGAAGGGCGTCCCGATCCAATAGGGGGCGCAATTGGCGAACCAGGCGAACCTGGTAAAACGCCCTCCTGGCCACGGCTGTCACTTGATCTTCCATGGACAGCTGGGAATCCAGGAGGACACCCAAATTGCGCGCCCCATCCACAGGGGCAAGATGTTCGCCCCCTATGGCCAGCGATGGAGTGAGCTGGTTGAATCGGGCAGCCGGAAACCACAGCCACTCGGTCTTGGTCGGGTTGAGCCTAAGTCCGTTACTTCCCATCCAGATCCGCACAGCTTCCAGGCACTGGCACATCACCGCTACGGCATCGTTGGGGTGGTTTGGGGTAGATATATACAACTGAGTGTCATCAGCGTATAGATGGTATTCTACCCCAAAACCACGGATGATCTCACCCAGCAGCTTCATGTATGTGTTAAACAGGAGAGGCGAGAGGACCGACCCCTGAGGCACCCCACAAGTGAGTGGTCTCGAGGTCGACCTCTGCCCCCCTGTCAACACAAATTGCGATCGGCCAGAGAGGTAGGAGGAGAACCACCGTAAAACGGTGCCTCCCACTCCCAACCCCCCCAGCCGATGCAATAGGATACCATGGTTGATGGTATCGAAAGCCGCCGAGAGGTCTAATAGGACCAGGATGGAGGAACAACCCCCATCTCTGGCCCTCCAGAGATCATCAACCAACGCGACCAATGCCGTCTCGGTGCTGTGCCCGGGCCGAAAGCCGGACTGGCGCGGATCTAGATAGTCAACTTCCTCCAGGTGACGGGGAAACTGTTGTGCCACCACACTCTCAACAACCTTCGCCAGAAAGGGAAGGTTGGAGACTGGACGGTAGTTGTTTAAAAGAGCTGGATCCAAAGAGGGCTTCTTAAGGAGGGGCCTCACCATCGCTTCTTTTAGGGAAGCAGGCAAGGAACCCTCACTTAAGGATGCGTTGACAACCTCTTAGAGCCAGCCTCGTGTCACCTCCCAGGATGCCAGTACAAGCCAGGAGGGGCACGGGTCCAATAAACATGTGGTGGCTCGCAGTCGCCCACGTAACCTGTCCATATCTTCGGAAGTAACGGAGTCAAACTCCTCCCAAACAAGATCTGTCTCGTGGCATCCCACTGGGCCATCAATGAAGGGTAGCCCGTTCTGTATCTGAGCGGTTTTCTCCTGCAGAAAAGTCACAAATTCCTCTGCTCTACCCTGTAGCGGGGCTTCCCACACCCTTTGTTGAAGTAGGGAGCGGGTCACCCTAAACAGGGCGGCAGGGCGGTTTTCTGTGGATGCTATGAGAGTAGCACAATGATGGCGTTTGGCCACTCTCAGCGCCACAATGTAAGTCCGTAAATGGGCTCTTACCTGTGTCCGGTCAGATTCAGATCGGGTAGACCTCCATCTTCCCTCTAGGCATCTCTTGCGGCGTTTCATCACCCGCAGCTCCTCGGTAAACCAAGGGGCCAGGGTGGTTCGCCGCCGCAAGAGAGGCCGCAAGGGCGCGACCCGATCCAAGGCTCCCATGGCCGCACTGTTCCATGCGGCCGTGAGGTCCTCCATCGGGGCACGGGTCAGGGGTACAGGAAATGGCCCAAGCGCCGTCTGGAACCCATCCGGGTCCATCAGGCGCCTGGGGCGGTACCAGATTGGAGACTCTGGTTCCGCCTCCCCGTGGAGGGGAGCAGCGGTCGGAAAGTCGTGCCGGAGAAGTGAGTGGTCTGACCATGACAAGGGCGTGGTGACTATATCCCCTATACCCAGATCACTCTTCCATTGGCCAGAGACAAAGATGAGATCCGGCGTATGTCCACCCTCGTGAGTGGGGCCTCGAATTACTTGGGTCAGGTCCATGGCCGTCATGGAAGCCATGAACTCCCAAGCTGCCTCGGATGATTCGCCCAGCGATGGCAGGTTAAAGTCCCCCATGACTAAAAGTCTGGGGGTCTCCACTGCCACCGTAGCGATCACCTCCAGGAGCTCGGGCAGGGCTGCTGCTACATAGCGGGGAGCCAGGTATATAACCAGCAAGCCCAACTGCCTCCCTAGGCCCCACTTCACGCAGAGGGACTCACATCCGGTAGTCTGTGGCACAATGGTCTCTCTCGGCTCAAGACCTTCCTTGACAATGACCGCTACCCCACCGCCCCTACCAAGGGCCCGGGGCTGATGAAAGGCGCGGTAGCCTGGTGGGCACATTTCAACGAGGGGGAGTCCTCCCTCGTGGCCCAACCAGGTTTCCGCAATTCCAGCCAGGTCCGGCTCCCCCTCTGACACAAGGTCACTAATGAGGGGGGCTTTGTTGACAACGGACCTGGCATTGCAAAACATCAGCCGCAGGCCCTGGCTCTGTACTCTCTGACCACCTAGCCTGCGGGGGTTGTGGCACCCGACCGTTTGTAACCAACGGTTACGTGCCACCAACCGGGAGGATGAAACTTGTCTCCCCTCGGCCCTGCCTCTCCCCATGACCCTCTGGATTGGTAAGCCCTCCTGCGGAACGACTCGTGTGTCCCCCCTCCTATCGGCACCTTCCGCTTCCCTCCGTCGGCTGCTGGCCTGGCCCTCTTCCGTCTCCATCTGTCTATACCCACCCCCCTCCCTAGTGCCCCCTAAAAAAGATAATTTAGACAATTTAAACAATTTACGGACTAAAAGCCCCCTAAGGCCGTGCTTCGCCCATCTCTCCGGATTAACAACTACATCATCAAGATGGGTCCTAGATAGATCAAAGGGCCAGACCTGCGAGAGCGGGGACTCCCGCAGAGATAGTAGTTTCGCTCTGGAGTACATATATTTATAAATAAATAACTAAAATTAATTATCTAAAAATAAATTATGTAGGTGGAATTCAAGTGGGTTTTGGGATAAAATACAAGATGTTAAAAGACGTTAGCCATGATTAAAACAGTTCATTCAGTTGGTATTAAATGAGATAAAGTGCATAGTGAGGTTAGTTGGTAATAAGTTAAAGTTGGTAAATTAAAATTAGTTCGCAATGTTCATTTGGGCGTCCATAGTTGTTACTGTCCACAAGTTCTTTGGACAATTCTTCCAGTTCTTCCAGGGCCTTCCAAGGCCTTGGTGGCGTAATTCTCCCGGTCTTAAGAGAGTGACCATAGGGGGAGGATTTTACAACTGGTCAGCAAGCTGTCCGCGACCATTTCGGCGCTCCCACCGCCGCCATCTCCTGCGTTACCGCCTTCGCCAGTAGCCTCTCGGCGCTCCCACCGCCGTCGACCTGGCCTCCAGCGGCCGCCTCAAACCCACTCCTTTCTCGATAACCACACGGCTCTCTCACAGCCGCCACCTTCCTTCCAGCCATCTCCTCCGTTGCTGCCTTCACCTTCCGCCTCCCGGCGCTCCCACCGCCGTCGGCCCGGCTTCCAGCGTCCACCTCTTCCATCCCCTTCACCTCTCTCCGCTCTCTCTCTCCACTCTCTCTTTCCAACCTTCCAACGTTCCAGCGTCCTCCAGCGTCCTCGCCTCCTCCGCCATCTTCCCTCCACACCTCTGTCGCCGTCACCGCTGGCCACCCGGCACTCTCACTACCGTCTCGCCCCATGGCTCGCCACCAACAGCATCAGGAGCTCCTCGGCGCAGCCGGGCTCTCCGCCCCTATTAAATCATAAAAACGCTAACAGCCTCCGCAGCCCACACGGAGCTCCAGAGCTAGCCTGCCATCTTCGCGCAAGCGCCAACTTCCTATGCCAAATGATGGAATGGCAAAGTACTAACAATGATGCATTGGAAATGTCAGCAAGAAATGCCATTTGTCTGCAAGCAAGGACTGGTAAGACCATAAAATTCACAATGTTATAGAAAAGAAGAAGCAAAAGAGGCCTGAGATTTTAGAATTTAAATTGACAAGCAACTGCCATCCCACATTCCAGATTTAGCAATCATTGATAAGAAGGACAAAAAGCCTCAATAATGATTACTGCAATGCCTGAAGACAGCAGAATAGAAGATAAAGAACCAGAGAAAATTACAAAATACGAAGTCTCACAAATAGAAATAGAACCACTGCAACAACAGAAATCAAATACAGTACCAATACGCGCTTTGGGTGAAATTCCAAAATATCTGGAATAAACACCACTTGAACACCATCAGGATTGACAAAATCATCACCACTCAATTGCAAAAGGCAGCTTTACTTGGAACATTCTGCGACAATATCTTTAATGCCCATCAAACAACAGCATCTATTTCTATCTCAGGTCCTTGAAAAAGACTTGATAAGTGAATAAACATCCAGTCTAAAGATCTGGCTGACCGTTCAACCAACTGTAATAAAAATATAGGCAAGAACATATTAATTCAATACTTGGCAGGCTGTATCTATGATAAAACCTGCAATACAATGCAGGTTTAATGCAGGTTAGCCTTGCTGAGAAAGTACACAGCCACTTCACATTTCTTTTGAACCTCCACATATATATTTTTTATATATATTTATATATATTTTTCTTGTACCAGTTCGCTGCTGGCATGAGCCTAAAGTAAGCCAATCCCATAAAGTTGGCATATGTGAGAGAAGGAAATGTGTTTTGGTTTTCCTTAGTGCTATTTAAGGCATGCATCTCACACATATTAATGATGATTTATCTTTATAGTCCAAACCCTGGGCTCCTCCAGTGACTTTCTTTTTCCTCTCAAAAGTGGATTCCTTTAAAAAGCTCATTAAACTTGTCTATGCCCAAAAAAAGTCTGTCTCTGTCTGTCTGTCTGTCTGTCACTCACTCACTCACTCACTCACTCACTCACTCACTCAGTGTGTATGTGTGAAGTACTTAAAATAAATTTAAGAAGAAAGTGTTCTTCCTCTTTTTTTTCCTCCTTGAAAAAGAGCTCTAAAAATCTCATTGGTGGAGTGATCTTCTCAAACTCACCTGAATGATGTGGTAGCAGCTGGATGGATTATAAGGGTTTTGACATTTCTTGGGCAAACCCTCTACAATGGTTGCAATCTTCCTGATGTCTCACACTTCATCTAAGTGTTTGTGTGTGTGTGTGCACGCGCACATGCACACATGCATGCGTGTATGTGCTTGTGCATGTGTGTGTAGCAATATTCCTTGGATATGATGAATGGGATTGATGGAGGCTGCTTCACCAGTCCTGAACTTTTAAAATATATACAGTCCAATCCCTTTAATAGTGAGGCCTAGAAACTCCTAGAGGCCCAGATAATTTTATGCAATGTTTGGGAAAAGAATGTCCCCTCCTTTATTATGTATTTTAGCAGTCATCCTCCCTCCCATACAGATTCCCATCAAGTAAAACTGGAATGCTTAGCAATAAACAAATATTCACAAATAGATGTACCCAAATAGATGTGCTATAGCTGGAGTGGGAGGAGGGCAGATGTCAGCAACTGATGGCTATTCTTTTTGTGTAGGGTTACAAGAGATATAGATGCTTTAATGTTTTCATTAAGCCCCCCCCCCCCGAGACATTGGATATGAGATGGGTGGCAAATAAGTTTCATAAATAAATTCATTTCATAAACAGATAGATAGATAGATAGATAGATAGATAGATAGATAGATAGATAGATAGATAGATAGATAGATAGATAGATAGACAGACAGACAGACAGACAGACAGACAGACAGACAGACAGACAGACAGACAGACAGACAGACAGACAGACAGACAGACAGACAGACAGACAGACAGACAGACAGCTATTGAGTACTTCATTTCAGTATTCACCAGCTTGAAAATGAAAATAACTGAGCACTGATTGGCTGACCGTGCTCAAAAAAGTCAAGCAGCAATTGTCTGCAAGTCCTTTATTAATTCCCATCTCACAATCATGAAATCATTGAATCTTGATGTCCATAAAGACATACTCCCTAGCTACCTCAGAAAATAGACATAACAACCCAGGGCAATCTTATATATATTTTAAAAGGATTAATACATGAAATGACTGGTGGTTTGGAAATCCTTGTAGTCTTATGAGATACCTAATTGCCTGTCTTATTGATTGTTCATTATCTTCCCTTGTTTCACCTGATGTTTGGGTGTTCCTTACATCTAATACTTTCCATATCTGCTTATTATGATCTTCTTTATACTGCATTACTGTTAACTGCTTATGTGCCTTTCTTGGTATAATATCTGCACAGATTTGCTGTGAGCTTCCAGTTGTTGAAAAGTCATCAAGAACTGCCCAAAAATTCCACTGAGATTTCTGTAAGTTCATGACGGGAATCTAAAGGTCTGCTCAATTATAATTTATTACATTACCCAGGATGAATTTCTCAGATTACCATGTTCATACATTCCAAAGGGGAGGAGGGCAGGGAAAGCTAGACAGAAAACAATATCCTTAAAACAGAGAAATATGATGGATACCATACCGAACAAAACTGCTCTAAGTGAATTTTCTTTTCTTTTACAGAAATAATTAAATGTGATCCCAGTAATTTGTAATATGCTGCTGAGATAATGCATTCACTATCAAGGGAAGTTTTGAGTTTCACTGAGCTTCAGTTTTAAATGTCATGGAATGTACAGTATTTTCCCCTCCTTCTCTAGCTAAAGACCTCTCATTGACATTGCAATAGTAGCTGGGGAATAGCTAGTGGCTATTTCTGAAGAAGGTAATATTTGTAAAACACATCCACAGTCTTATTTTCCTATCTTTTATGGTACAAAACATATCCTGGCAATATGGAGATGAAAGATAGATAGATAGATAGATAGATAGATAGATAGATAGATAGATAGATAGATAGATAGATAGATAGATAGATAGATAGATAGATGATAGATAGATAGATAGATAGATAGATAGATAGATAGATAGATAGATAGATAGATAGATAGATAGATAGATAGATAGATAGATAGATAGATAGCACCATGGACCAGAAGACCATAAAATTTAATACTAGAAGAGGCAAATCAAGATTGTTGAAGAACATATCTAACACATCTAAAGCTTCAATATTTTACAAAAGCTGGAGTCATTGACAAGACTCTGATGTTTTGAAAAGCCAACTGAAAAAGCCAAAGGCAAAGTGGCTAGTTAATATTACTGATGACCTAAGCATGAATTTGCTGTAATTCAAAGAAGCAGTTCCTGTGAAATGTTGCCCACCAAGTCATGAAATATTGAAAATGACTGAAAAACTGAATCAAAACAACAATAAATCCTTTTTAAAGTCCATAGACTTTCATTTTAAGGCAATGAGGTCATTCTTTTTAAGGACCAAAGAAAGAACAATAAAAAATGAATGAATTGGTTTTATATACAACAATTCACTCAATTTTGCTTCAGAAAAATCAACCATATATCATATTTTTAATCTGGTTTCAGCTTACTGTTTTCTAAATTTCAGCAATCAACCAGCTTCGTTAAATTGACATTTAGGATGTAATTAATCTCAAAAATTGGCACAAATCTTTAGACCTTAGGAGAAAAAAAATCAATTTGAAAAAGCTATTTAATACTACCACTCCTTTTTCAAAGCAGTAGATGATTAAAATACAAAGTGGTAAGGTGATTAGTCAGATTAATAGCCAAATTAACTCCAAATCACTTATGATCTGCCATGTAAAAGAAAAGCCTTTTAACTAAGGGAACATCTGTGGCCACAATCCAAAATGTGGGGTGGGACCATCGCTCAATGTTGCCACATATGCTTTGTAGCCAAAAAATGCCCACTTCCTACAATAGTATTTCCCTGAAAAGCACTGGACAGCAGCTGAAGAGGAAAATTTGTCTGTCACTTTGCACAGAACTTGTGAGAGGTTTACCCCGCCTTCTATCCTTCCAAGGTCAGTAAAATAAGGACCCAGATTATTGAGACTCACACTGTAAACTGCTCCGAGAGTGCCGTAAAGCACTATGGAACAGTATATGCTAGAGTGCTAAATGCTATCGCTATTAGTTGCTCAGAAGGAAATCCACTTGCTCACAGCTATGAATATGTCTACATATCTCCTGAAGAACCAAGGCCTCTATCTCTCAATACCTCCAAAATTGAGGGTAAAAAATTGAATGGCTGAAAAGAAATGTTTAGAGAAAAGTGGGTAATAAGGTTATGCAATGCAAAGCAGTTGTTTTATATACACATGCATATACATGTAATACATACCAACTATTGAATCCATAGCTAAACAAGTCTTCCCTATCAAATGGAAGTGATTGTTACATTCAATTTATAGATCTTTCTGTTGATAGGATTGCAAAAACATCCCTATGTTTCTACATAGAAATTTAATAGGATAATAGGATATCAAACAGAAAAACAACAATTTTCTCCTATCTTATGGAGATTTTTCTCAGTTTCTGCCATGAGTTCTTAGTGTTCTTCAAAATTGCAGAAAAAAATGGGAGTAGCAACTGGAATATTTACATGAGCATGTGTCAACTGATAAATTTAACCAGGAATAGGTGAAGGCAGTTAAGGAAACCACATGGGTATTTTAATAGTGGAAAATAGCTATTCTGAACAACATTGCTGTTTCCCCAAAGAAGATTGATTGATCTTCAGTTATTTCTCCAAAACATGTGAATAGCTTTGCAGATATAACTGAAGAGGTATTGATCTGATCCTCTGCATTAAAGGAGAAGTTTTATGTTGAGTTAGGGCAGTGCTTCTCAAATAGTGGGGCGGGCCCCCCAGGGGGGGCGCGAGGCTCCGTAAAGGGGGGCGCGTTTGACCTCGGCAGAGGTGTACTTATAACAATTTTATAGACAAATGATACTATTTACAGTCACGCGGGGGGCGCGAAATGTTTTCTTCTTCCTAGGGGGGCATGACAGAAAATAATTGAGAAGCACTGAGTTAGGGACAGTGCTGAAGAGGGTTTATGCATTCCTTGAACTGACAAGTATCACATGTGGATCAAGAACTAGTAGGAAGATGGCAACTGAGATGGCAGATTTTGTAAAATGAGATGAGGAGGAGGAGGAATACTGTAATTGTACTATTTCTGTCAACATAATGTTATTATAAAACAGTCTGCTAATATAGGGACGTCTTTTGTAGGCTTTGTAGACAGCTGTGTTTGCTAGAACACAGAAATCTGAATATTATATCAGCGAATTTATCAATGTAACTTTCTCAAGTCTTTGCTTGAATGACAATGACTTTTCCAAACCCTAAAAAAGAAAAAGGGGGGGGGGGAGGTGAAGCCATGTTGCCATTAAAAATATTGATAAATGGATTGTAAGAGAATTGAATTGTAAAGTGTTAAGAGACCAGTGATTCCAAGTGTTGATTTAAGTAGTTTAAGTCATGAAGAAGTAAATAATGATTACTGAACTAGATGGGTCAGTTGGGAAATAAACTTTCATTTCACATTCAGATGTAAATCTCTAAAATTAGGTCTGGAATAAGAGAAACATCAGCAGAGTAATCAAAAATAAAGAGCCCAGGTCTGTTAGCCGAGGTTGCAAGGAAGCCAGAACTGAAGATGGTACTAGGGTATATGACATTGGAAAACGCAAAGAATAGACCAATCTTTTCCTTTTTCCTTTTTTAAAAACTCTAATGGACAATGTCTGAACTGGAAGAAAGCATCATTGATGAATATCTATCTATCTATCTATCTATCTATCTATCTATCTATCTATCTATCTATCATCTATCTATCTATCTATCTATCTATCTATCTATCTATCTATCATCTATCGATCTCTCTCTCTCTCTCTCTCTCCCTCTCCCCCGCCCTTAATCTATCATCTCTAACCTCCAAAATTCAGTAGAGAAAATCTTTAAAAGAACTTAAAAAGACCCTATTTGAGCCCAGGGGCATGGACACTCTAAGGTCTGGCTTCCCATCTGAAGGCTTCTTCAGGCTTTTTAGTGGGGCCTGCAGAAGAAGAAGAAATAGATAATTCACCATATCTCCCTGGAGAAGAAATCCCCTGGAGAATGGATTACTCCATTAAAAGAAAGAGGGTAAAAACCTAAAGGGAATGGATTCAGTGGTGGGATCCAAATTTTTTTACTACCAGTTCTATGCCCGTGGCTTGGTGGGTGTGGCATGGCTTGGTGGGTGTAGCAGGGGAAAGATACTGTAAAAATGTCATTCCCTCCCCACTCCAGGGGAAGGTTACTGCAAAATCCCTATTTCCTCCTGATCAGCGGGGACTCAGGAGGCAGATAATAGATGGGGGCAGAGCCAGTCAGAGGTGGTATTTACCGGTTCTCGGAACTACTCAAATTTTCTGCTATCGGTTCTCCAGAACTGGTCAGAACCTGCTGAATACCACCTCTGAATGGATTATTATAGATTTCTCTACTTCTGTAGTTTTTCCCCATCTCTTCAAATTTCATAGCATTTAATTAAATTTTGCTTACAAAAAGGGGTAAGCTTTAATCCTCCTTTCAACATTTTCCTTTTATGGGTTTTTGTATATATACAGTAGCTCATTCACTTTGTATGAATCCAATCTGAAATTTTATTTTAGATTACTACACATCTAAATGGCAGTTAATTCAAAGGTATTATGTAAAATCTTGCTACTCTTTACTTCCTGATAAACGTGGCAGATATTAATTCTAAATATCTAGTTATTGAAATAACATGGCACTTTTAATTAAAAAAACATATTAGTGAAATGATGTCTTAACAGAACAGTGTGCAGCACTTGACTTGGAACGTGGGAGAATGGTATTAATTAATGGGATCGTTTAAAGTTGTGTTGAGTGGTCATTTCATTAAGCAATAATGGATTAAAGATCACAAAGATTGAGTGAGGATCCAATCATCGTATGAAACTTAGAGATGGCACTCTAGTATCTTTCAAGGCACTGCTCTTGGCATTCAGAGTATAATTATCAATTCAGCCATTTCACTCAGGTTTAACTAAAATCTTTGGGAGATTTCTAATCCTTATAAGCACAAAAGAGTAATTTTTTTTAACTAGCAGATATATTCTTTTTCCAATATAGGACCCAAACTTAATATATTTGTGGCTTTGAGAAATTATAACATGGCTTACAGTCACGGAGAACATTATGAATTAATTAATTTTTTAAAAAAGAATTGGCTAGAAATATTACAAACTGAGTTTATTTTCCTGGGGGGAATTTTAGCATTGTCTCTTTCATCACATCTGTCTTCTTAGCATGACCTTGCATGGAAAAGGCCATTATTCACACCCAAAGCCTTTCCTGCATTGTCTTAATGGTACAAGAGTTATCTTTATTTTCACATCAGCATTTCTTCATAAAGCTAGGAGGGTACTCAAGGGCTATCTGTGGCTCCTCCATTTTTGTTTTAAATAACAGAAATGTTGAAACTAAAATTCAATCAGAGGTGGGTTGCTGCCGGTTCAGCCCGGATCTGCCGAACCAGTAGAAGCCGTGGCAGGAGGCTCTGCCCAGCTGCCCAGATCTTCTACTGGTAGTAAAAAAATTGGCAACCCATCTCTGGACTCAATCCAGTTTTAATTGCTCAGGTTTGGCAACATGGCCTTAATAGCCCTGCTAACTCATATTATTCTGAGGAAAGAAGCCAATCTCTTACTTGCCATCTTGAAAAGAGAAAGACTGCCTTGAAACAATGATATTACAATGATATCATTGTAGGATGAGATTGATACATTAACACATTCTCAACTCAATGTTTCTCAACCATCACAACTTTAAGATGTATAGACTTCAAATTCCATAATTCTTCATTCAGCATGCTGGGAAAGAAGTCCACACATCTTAAAGCTGGCATGATTTAAAAACACTCTGTTTAAGGGGTTGTTGGTGAAGACTTGGCTTCAGCATATACAGTTAAACCTAGTTTCTCCCTGTCAGAGGAACTCTTAATTTCTCTCCTCCCCCATGCTTATGAATCCACTGGTAAGATTTTTAGCACCTAATTCTAAATATTTGTTCTTCAATGAACAAATAGACCATAACAACATTCCAACAAGCATTAATGAGGCAATACAACTGCCCTTAAACTTCAATTTACTTCAATGTACTTCCGTTCACCATTTCATCCTGTCATTTGGAATTTGTAGAGCAATGATAGTACTTTCCTTATTCTCATTTCTGAAGTACTGATGATAGGATGGCTGAATGAACTTTTGCTTTTCCAACAATGTTATTCCAAACTGGGAAACATCTATAATATGAACTATTTCTCACCCATTCAGTTGTTGACATTTGTAAACTGGAGGTTCTCCTTTCCTACGGGAGGTAATCAGAGAGCTTTAATTATTATTATTATTTGTAAATAATACTATGGTAAGATGTTATAAAAGTGTAAAATGTAAAATAAAATATCTAGAATGATAATTATATAGAGATATATGTTAAAAATACAGTGGTATCTCGGTTCACGAACTTAATTCGTGAAATGACTCTGGTCGCGAACCGAATTGGTCGTGAACCGAGGCACAATTTCCCATAGGGTTTAGTGTAAATCCAACTAATCCGTTCTGATCTTTCTTTTGGTTTTAATTCTTGAACTGACTCTGGTCGCGAACCAAATTGGTTGTGAACCGAGGTGGAGTTCGTGAACCGAGGCGGAGTTCGTGAACAGAAGCGGAGTTCGTGAACCAGACCATATTTTTATGAACTTTTCTGTTCGTGAACCGAGACGGAGTTCGTGAACAGAAGCGGAGTTCGTGAACCAGACCATATTTTTATGAACTTTTCTGTTCGTGAACCGAGACGGAGTTCGTGAACAGAAGCGGAGTTCGTGAACCAGACCATATTTTTATGAACTTTTCCGTTCGTGAACCAAAATGGAGTTCGTGAACCGGAGCACATTTTGAGGAACATTTCTGTTCGTAAACCGAATTGGTCGTGAACAGAGGCGTTCGTGAACCGAGGTACCACTGTATGGAAATAATAGCTTTGAACATGATACTGTATACTAGGAGACATAATAGTATGTATAATGTAAAAAAACTGTGGATATAACCAGTGTATCATTGTTGCAAAGCTGAAACTGTGATGTAAAATGAAGAAAACTGGATAATAATACTTTTTTTAAAAAAGCTTTAATGCAGTGAAAATAATGCAGAGGGCCAAGCAAATTGATCCAGCTCTTTTAATAAACTGCTCTGTCTAGCCCTGAGAAACATATCTTTCTCGCAGATTTTTATTTGCATTGGCACATACATGATGGTATTTATGACATGTGCCTATTATCACTTCGCAGAAGAAGAGCACAATTGATGGCCATGCATAAGTTTAAATCATACTTAAAGGGGATTTCAGCAAAATTTAATCTGTCCATTAACTTTGCAGTTTTACTCTCCTCTAAATAATCCATCTTCCATGTTCAGGAATTCTGTTCCAGCACACTAACTTAAAAAAACAATGGCATGTATTTCTAATGTTATTTCTTTCCTATTGAAACAGAAAGAATAAGTGACCAATCTAGTCACTTGCATGCCTACCTTGGTTCTGACCATCTTGAAGTATGATTGTATGGAGTTCCTGAATATCTTGTTGTCCATTGGTTCACCAAAAAGCATATTCATACCCACAAACATATAATTTTTTGTCACTGAAATACTGTAAATGACTGTAAGATCTTCTGCGACATTATTGAAATCTCTGCCATAATTTTGGTAAAACTTTTCAATTATGAGGTGGGCATCCTGGTGTCATGAAGCCATGAACTGTGTTTGTGTGTGAGAAAGTATTTAAATGGTGAAAAATTTAAAAATCTACGTAAAAAAAAGAAGAAGAAAGAATTAATTAGTGGGGTGGGGTGGGGGAATCCATATTGTTACTATATAAAGTTAATTCAGCCATTAAATTTAGCATTCAGTCTATACCAAAAACACAATCTGGTGTCATCTTCTTGTTTTCTCAATAAACTTTTCAAAAAACTGAGAACAAGCTCATATCTTGAATCCATTCATTAAAATCTGAAGAATACATTTCTTGGCAATGGGTCATGCAGATCTAGCTGTGGGCTAAAAAGATTGTTGATCTCTGATCTCTATGGTTGGAACCTGGGCCTTGTTCTAGGCCAGGGGTCTGCAAAGTCGGCTCTTTTAAGACTGGTGGACTTCAACTCCCAGAGTTCCCCAGCCAGCATAGCTGGCTGGGGAACGCTGGGAGTTGAAGTCCACCAGTCTTAAAAGAGCCGACTTTGCAGACCCCTGTTCTAGGCAAAGCTTGCAACCCCCACCCTGAGGTACAATTCTGATTCTGTCCAAAAAGCATAAAATGGAGCTATCATGTAGCTTCAGCAGGCTTGCCATTTAGACTTCATTGCCACACCCAGGTGAGATATCAGAGACCTTTTGCCAGTTAATTTTAGCTGGCACCTCATCCACTTGGCCATGCTTATTTTCCCCGAGGGCGCTCTTTAATTGCTGTTTTGGTACCAAGAAGACTCATTTTCTCTAAGCATCCTTTCATGGTGGGGCTTGTATTGCACGTATGGTATCTTCTCCTTCTTCTTGGCATGAAAAGTATTTCTTGTGCCTGAACCTCCTTGCTCTCCTCCTCCTCCTTTTGGTCGTGTGCATCTCCTTTTGTTTCCACGCTTTCCACTGGTCTGAACTGAAGTTTTGTCTGTCCCCAGCACTCCGTATATTGCAGAAGGAGATGACAAGTGCAACGGCCCGGTTATGGTAAAATAGCAATTCTCACAGTTGGTCATGGGTTAATGGGAAGCCAAAACAAACACAAATGAAGTCATCCTGATTGTTATGAATGGTCCTTTGGCTGCCATCAAACAAAGGCTAAAGCACAGCATAAAAGCGTACCAATGAATAAGATCTGCAATTGCCCCTTTAAACTATTCAGAGAGGCCCAGGTCTCCCTCTTCCCCACCCACCCCAACCTCAAATGGATTTGTATAATTCATCTGTCTGGGTGTGGGGTGATGAAAGATGAGAAATATGCCGTTCTTTAACCCTACGATACCACATTTCACAGAGAATTACAACAGGACAATATTTCCAGGGCAGACAAAGAACCAAATGTTTTTTGGTGAGGCTTATGACACTATGATGTATGTGCAGCTTTATCTGCATGCTTTAAAAATGTATATAGCATGGTTAAGCCACATGGAAAATGCCTTTGAAAGGTTAAGGTTTTTAAGCAGTTTTCATAGTTCATTCTGGCTAGTCCTGGTTTCCTTCATTGCCTTTCTTTCAGGTAGTACTGCTTTCTCTGGAAAATGTGATAACCGCAATAGAAAACAGCAGAAGGCCTGTAGTAAAATACCAGATAATCCATCATCTTCTCCATGAGTTTCCAGTTTGCTTTTGGGTTGAATGCACCAGCCGTTGTTTGATTCTTTGAGTGCTTCTCCATATTGCTAAAATATGTCCCAAAAGATTATAGTAGTATTCCATTTGTATCACAGATCCATGCATTTTAAGCCCACTGCTCCGATGCATTTTGTACAGAAAAGGAAATCTGTGGACAGATAAAGCAGAATATCATCAAGCATCATTTAAAAAATGACTACAGGGTGTAGAGCAGTCTGTTTTTCTTTCCAGATTATCTACAAGCATCTATGGGGTGTAGTCACCAGCTTCTATTACATAGTTTTATTCCAAGATCTTTATGGTAAGGGTTTCCCCATACAATATTCTAGAATTACTTATGTTTTAAAATTATGAAACTAGTGGTGTATAATTTGAAAATGCATGTGTACCAGGATTGAATGTAAAAGTGTTGGAAATAAACTTCCACAATCTTCAAATAAGAAGGAGGAGTTGATATCTGACAATCTCAAGGACCTCATGTTTGAAAGCTACTTCAAATATTCAGAGGGAGCACTTCTGTCTCACTTCTAACACCTACAATGGCACTATTGCTATTCATTCATTCATTCATTCATTCATTCATTCATTCATTCACTCACTCACTCACTCACTCACTCATTCATTCATTCATTCATTCATCTGTCATAACCTCACACATGTATGACTGGGTGACTCACAGTCATTAAAAACAGAAATCAAAATCAGATTTAAAAATAACAATCAAATTGACCAAGGTGATAACTATATTTAACATAGGTTACATAAGATAGTCTAACTTAACATCCTGGACATGGGAACAACCAGGTCTTCATTGTTCTGCAAAAAGCAAGCAAGACAAGGACCATACTATGGTATTCCATAGGGCAGGCATTGTAATAGAGAGGTTTCATCAAAAGACCCTATTCAATCAAGGGATCAAAGCACGGCTATGCATGACGCATCATAAGAAGCAGCCAGGTGGGAGGAGCTACAGGGAGGTGAAAACCTGAGAAGTGCATACCTTTTACACTTGTGCTCCTTGCACATGACACACATGTGCCACACATGTGCCAGCCACACAAAATGTATCGGAAGTGCTTGGGAACATTGTGTGAAAATTTGATGCCAATCGGTGCAGCACTTTCTGAGATTAGCAGCTTTGCACAAACTATTTTACATTTTTATTTATATAGATTCATCTGCAACACTGCCTAAAAGTTCAGCTCATCTCATGGCCAATTCCATTGTCTGAAAGATAGGGCTTTGGGTTCAGTATTATTAAGTAGTTTGGATACAGAGTAATTGCTGTCTCACTTCAGTCCCAGTCACCAGGCTGTAGGAAAGTCAAAAGCAGTAAACTGCTTTTCATAACAAGGTAGTAACAGAACTATAGCAATTTGTTTAAAATACCTGCAAAAGATTTAAAAAAATTACCACACCAACTTTAAAGAAAGTTAAATTGATCATTCAGAAAAGCTAAGTCTGCCGTGTTCACTATCAAGGTAACAAACATTCTTTTCAACATCCAAAGGCCCCTTTGGCCATGCTCACTTAAAACAAATGAGTATCTATTAAAATAATGAGAGTTTGTTAATCCACCTCTCCGACATCAAATTAACTCAGATCGGTTCAAAGGCAGAACACTTCAATACATTTTTTTCCTTGACAGGTAGGAAATTAACTGGATACTATGAGGTATTGAATTCAACTTTAATGGTATCAATAAACATTTCTGATTAAATTATGGAATTGATTTTATAATTCTGACCATTATGTTTTTACATCAATATCATCATATGACAAGCAAATGTAGTTACTGCTTTCTTATTGATCACAAGCATAGCACTCCAAAGCATTCAGTTGACTATATTACAAAATCAAACTTGATTTCCTATGTACAGCTGTAACTTTAGGTCCTAAACTAATATGAAAGCTGAAGAATAAATGAGTTATCAAGTTATTCAAAGGTATACCCCCTCCCATTCTATTCGCACAACCCCTCCCTTGGACATCAAGAATTGAAATGTTCTGCCAGTTGTTTATATAGTTTTGTGCAGGACCTGGCTTGCAGGCACACAATTATTTTCATGTGTCAGGTCTTAATCTCCCACTTTTAACAGTGATCAGCAATCTATCATGCTTCTGCTGAGTAATACAAATACTACTTTATTAACAAGGAGGAACAAAGTGTTATTTATAATGTTCTCATTCAAGCCAGCCAAGCAAAACAAAGAGGGGAAAAAAACCTTTCCATAACTTAGAAGCATTGTGCTCCATCTCTCCTGGTCCCCCCTATCAAAGATAATAGTTAAGTGTTAGCCATTCCGTTTTATCATAAGGTTTAATGTTCTGTTAAGAGAATGCATCATTCAAGACCACGAGTTATTCAAATCCATGCATAATAGTAAATCAAAGATGTAATCATGCTAGATAGGAAAATGAAGAACAACGCTGATCAGGTTAGAGAAGTTTCAGTTACCAACCTCTCATTTAAACAGTTGTAATTTATTTATTTTTAGGGTTCCTCTCATGTCAATGTCATTGCAGAGCTGGAAGTTCCTCCTTGATAGGAGAAACTAAACAAAAGACGATCAGCCAATTGAATCTTTAAGCTGCCTTGTCAGATTCCAGCATTACAGCATGCCTCCTTGAACATCAATACATTACCTGAAGGTGTCTTTTCAAACCAGCGAGTCATGTTTCTTCCTGTGTAATTATATCAGCATCTGTTTCAGAAATCCGACTAATCCTTTGGGCTTTGCAGGTCAACTGAAGGCTTGTGCTCTGATCACGGGTGTGGGATTAATCTTTAATATTTGCAAAAGTATTTAGAATCATAACAAGTATTTGCCTTGACAAGCCCCATGGAAAACAAGAGCAGATTTTTCTCTGGCACCTTTTCTGTTCAAGCAAGCTGCCTTTAAATAGAGCATTGACATAAAGGTGTGAATTATGGAGATTAAGGTCCTTCAGTCCCTTTGAATCACATAAAACAGACTTCTGAAAGAAAAAAACAGTCATCAGCCACTGGCGTTAAAGTGGGATCTATGCAGCCATTTGAAAATGGCACTAAAAACCCTGCTGAAAGTCAGATCCCATAAAGACAGCTGTAGAATCTACTATTAAGTGTACACAAAGATGTATATATATACTCACTATCTGACGTCATTACGTTGTACTACTTGCAACCCAAAAAAGCAAACGCCACATTCTGGGAGCCGCCATCATTTTTCTAATTCCAAAAGACTATCCTCTCTTGAATTTTGGTCATTAAGGTCAATACAGATATCTTAATTAAGGAACTCTTAATTGTCCATTCATATCTCCTGGAGTAAAAGGAAGAACCATGCAAGCTATCACCATTTTAATCAAAACTCCAGATGCAGATGTATTATACCTCTGAGTACTAAATACTGACCACAATTATCCTATTTCAGTTGGCCCAGGGGTGAAATCAACTTACCTTCACTACTGGCTTGTAAATGTGAGCACATGTGCCACCTCCATGCATGCGCAGGACCTTCCATGCGGGATATGATGACGCCCGGGTAGGTACGTGGAGCCTACCAGTCTGTCCAATGTATGTGGACGAGCAGACTTTGCATGGTATTTCATAGACTCCTTGGTTTTCTAGCTGGATTTTGTCTTTGGGGTTCCTTAAGATGTTAGCTATTTTTTGGTTAGTGTCGAAGGATGTCTTGATATTGTGTTTGTGGAGAATTTTGCTGATTTTATCAGTGGTGCCTTTAATATAGGGGAGGAGAGCGATGCCATTATCTTGTTCTGTGTTTTGGATCTTGGGGGGTGTCTGCTTTTGGATTAGTTTTGTAATTGTGTTTTTTTGGTATCCATTGGAGATTAATACCTTTGTGAGGTATTAATTAACTTGTCTGTTAAAAGACAAGTAAATACTTCCTCCCTCTTCCAGCACTTCCAAGCAACAGGTCATGAAATTGAAAAAACAAAATTACTCTCCAGGACTGAACACTCCAACAGGAGAATGATTATGGAAGCTATTGAAATAGAAAAACATCCCCACAACATGAACAGACGCGATGATGCCTCCCGCCTGCCAGACATCTGGAAACCAGCTCTGGCCACTAAACGAGTCCCGGCCACTAAACGAGTCCCAGCCACTAAACAAGTCCCGGCCACTAAACAAGTCCCGGCCACTAAACAAGTCATGGCCACTAAACAAGCCCCGGCCACTAAACAAGTCCCGGCCACTAAACAAGTCCTGGCCACTAAACGAGTCCCGGCCACTAAACAAGTCCCGGCCACAAATACTGACACCAACATCAATCACTCTCAACAAACTCCATCTACCAATCAGGATGTGGCAAATCAACCAACCAATCAGTTTAAAGTAGCAAAGCCAACATTCCAACCCCTCCCACCTCCACTTACAGAAAAACTGCCATTTCAAATACAGCTCATTTGCAAGAAAGCCAAGGCTGAAGCCTGATGATGGTGGGGGTGATCCCATCGAAACGTTGCAAAAACACCTTTAATTTTACATGGGAAAAGACCCGAATAAACCAAAATCTACATATATATATATATATATAACTCCCTTTTCTAGACGTCCTAATCTACAAAAAACCTAATGGCTCCCTAGGACACACCATCTACCAGATAAAAACACACACCAACCGCTACCTAAATGCACAATCCCATCACCACCCTGCACAGATAAACTCTGTAGCCAAAACCCTCATACACAGAACCAAACGCCTAGCTGACAAAGACCATCTGAAAACCGAAATACACTTCCTCAAAAATACATTAATATCCAACGGATTCCGAAGAAAAACAATCTCCAAACTAATCCAACAAGAAACACCCCCCAGGAACCAAGACAAAGAACAGGAAAATGGCATTGCGCTCATCCCATACATTAAAGGTACCACAGACAAAATCAGCAAAATTCTCCACAGGCACAACATCAAGACAGCCTTCAACACCGACCAAAAAATAACCAATATCCTAAGGAACCCAAAAGACAAGATCCAGCTAGAAAACCAAGGAGTCTACAAAATTCCATGTAAAAGCTGCCCTGCCACTTACATAGGACAAACCAACAGAAGGATTAGTGCACGTATTGCTGAACATAAAAATGCTTTAAAAAATCATCTTAATACCTCATCTCTCTATCAACATTTCAAAACTACAGGGCATGACATTGACTTTCAAGGAATTAAAATGATCTCCAAGGCGGAACAGCTCAACAGGAGAATAATCAGAGAAGCCATTGAAATAGAGAAACAATCTAGCAGCATGAAGAAAAGTGATGATACCTCCCGCCTACCAGATATCTGGAAGCCAGCATTGACCAGCAGACGAGCCCCACCCTCCAGCCAAGCCGTTGAAATTCAAAACAAGGAGAAACACACAAATGAGACCAATCAGCATCAATCTACCAGTCACGATGCAACTGCACAGCCAATCAACCCACTCACAACAATAGTCAGCACTCCACCCCCCCACCAAGATTTAAAGAGGGGCGATGCCTCCGCAGTCACACTCACAGACACAAGCCTGCCTGATGATGACAAGTGAGATCTTGTCGAAACGTTGCAACAACTTTTCTATACCTTATACACGGGAAAATCCCCGAAGCCAGCTATGCCAGCATATATATATATATATATATATATATATATATATATATATATATATATGTGTGTGTGTGTGTGTGTGTGTGTGTGTGTGTGTGTGTGTGTTAGTTTTATGAGCCGATCAGTTTTATGAGCTGATGACTAACACACATATCTAAAATATTATACAACGTAATTCTATATATAATATTTAACATGCATACATTCAATCATTTGTTTTTCCTGCCATCCCTTTTCACAGGTTACAGTAATGTTTTCAATATCTATTCATTTCTATGGCTGGGAAACAGAGTGTCAGATTTTAATGGGAGTAGTGGTTAAGATTTAGTCAATAATTGTTTTTGAATCTCTTTCTCTATATAAACTTTAATAAACAGCTATTATTAGAAGTGTAGGAGAAATATTGAGAATTAGGGATTTATAAGACGACTGTAAAATGTGTATAAGACCTATCAGCTTGGGATGAATTAGACTAAAATTGGAGGAGGTATTAAACTCCTCAGTCTTTGTTCTTTGTTCAATGTTTATGTGAATTATTGTTTAATAGAAATTTATTTTAAGGGAAAATATATATATTAAGTTCAGAACGTTGAAATGCCACCCCCAGAACCCATCAGAGAAAATAAACAAGCAAAGGCAACAACGGAAAGAGGAGAGACGAGGAGGGAAAGGGAGAAAGGGTAAAGTAGAGAAAGTAAGGGTGGGGAATTAAGAGTAGGAGAGAGGATAAGAAAGAAGAGAGGAGAGAAAGAGAGAGGAAAGAGAGGGGAAAAAGGGAGAACAGAGGAAAAATGAGAGGAGGAAACAAGAAGGCAGAGAACGGAGCTTGAGAAAGTAAGAGTGAGGCTGTTGCAAAATAAGATGGAGACACGGGGTGGCAAGAAAGCGATCCAAACTGTATCATATAGTATATATGTAAGAATGTGTATAGAGATTAATGATGAATAGATAAATGTTAAATAGTATGTATAAGAATGTATATCAATGAATGTTTTTGAAATTGAAAAAATAATAATAATAAAAATATTAGAACTGAAAAAAAATCTCTTCATTTTGCTATTGTTTCTTCTTTCTCTTTCCTGCTAGTGGGTGGGGCCATGGCCCCTCCCGTTCCCTCTTCTTCATCTTCCAGGAGTGGGGAATGTTTCTTAAGAAAGGCCTCAGCCTCTTCTACCGTTTTAACTCTAACTCTACCCCCTTCCCAGAAAACCAACATTCCTTCAGGCATTAGCCATTTGAACCAGATCCCTTTTTTAAACAATTTTTTAGATAAAAAGGAATACTTCCTTCTTATCTCTCTAATTTTTGGGGGGATCTGCTTCAAAATGGTAATATCATTATCTTGATATTTCAGAGGCCCATCCTGCTGAGCCCTCAGTATCTCATCCCTCGTGGACCTTCTTAAGAACTTAATATGTACTTCTCTTGGTACATTATTTATTCTAGCATATGCTGAATTAGTTCTATAGACTAGGTCCATATCCCCCCAGAGTTGGTCTTTGTTTCTTTTAGTATAATCCACTAGGATTGTACTCATTAAATCTTTTAAATCTTCTTGCTCCATCTCTGGGACGTTCTGGAACCTAAGGAAAAAAGACATTCTTTCAAACTCAAATTTAGACATATGCCCGTTAATTTCTGTATTCACCCTTCGTATTTCCGTATTTTCCTTCCGTATTTCCTTCAACTCTTCTTTAATCTCAACTGTTCCTTCTTCTAGCACTTCAATTTTCTGTTTATTATCCATTGTGCTTCTTTGTGTCTCCAATAGTTCTATTCTTAAATTTAATATGTCCTTGAGGATTTCCTGCACTTCTTTCATAATGCTCTGAAGCATCTCGCTCGTTGTTGGCTCTTGTTCTCCTTCTCCAGTTGTCTCCTTCTGCAACATTGTAGTGATTTTGCCTTGTTGTAAACATGGGCTTGTTCGTGTTGAGGCTGGAGCCGAAAGGGACTTTCCAGATGGCGGCTTTCTTGAAGCCATTGTTATAAATTTAAGTTCTTGCAGCAAAAGATGGCGCCAGAGAAGCAAACAGAAAAGTCCGAGATATCCGGAAGCGGGAAAAGTCAAATTAAAATTCCATCAAAGTCCAGAATTGCTTTTAATGTCCAAACCAAGAGGAAAAAAATAAAATAAAATAAAGAATCCACGTATAGGGAGAGGCTCCGAGGGCTTCTTGCACTTTAAATTTATTGTCTTAAAAGTCTAGAGGAATGCTCCGGTGTTCAGGAGAAAGTTTTCCAATTGGAAACAAAGAGAAGCCATTTTCCCGCTTCACCGTAGTTAGAGAAGTGAGAGTGAAAGTCCTTTTTGTTGCAAAGAGACCCAGCTACAATGTTACACCTGTAACTCCGGAAGTGAATTTTTTTTCTTTATCTGCTATCTTATTTCGGTTGGCATTTTAAACCACTTTCTCTCTGCTAGAGAGCATTTTCTGTTGCCGCCTTTTACAAGGGGGGGTTTTTAAAACTCCCCCCTCTATTCTTCTTTGTTCAAAGTGATCGAATGTAAGAAACAAAACTCACAGTTCACATTTGCCAATCCTGCTTGTCAGGAGACTGGGTGTGGTCCTCTGTCCCTGAAATTTCTACCGTCTTCTTTATTTTCAGTCTTTTCCAGCTAGCATTGACGAGAGGAGTCCCCCCCCCGCTTTCAGCCCTCTGATTCCTGGGGCAAGGCGGGATAAAAGCACCCCGCCGACCACCGTCAGTACAGGGGCCTCCCGCAGCCTCCCGTATGGCAGGGGGTTAACCTAAACCCCCTGTGCCCCCGGGGGGGCCCACCAGAGTAGCAAGCAGCAGATGCGCCCGAAAACGTATCTGTCGCCGTCGGAAGCCGGAAGTCAAGTCTCATCACTGCCTATGCTGAGTGATGATAAATTAGTAAGAGCATATCTTTCCCAATTCTGGGTTAGATAGTATAATCCATCAAGATTCTTATGATTAGCACTTCTCGTTTTAGAAATTAAGAACTGCTGTTATCAAAAGCATCTTTTACTATCTGCCTGTTCTGTTTAATTGCTCTTGTTGCAAAGAATAAATCCTATCCAATTTCAAAAGGATGCATTCTTATGCAAATAAAAGTTTTTACCTTTCTGTTTCAAAGGAAGGGAATGAATTTATTATCCTCCTATCGTTCCGCAACGATTGTTGATAAAAACTATTTTTGCAAACAAGTAAATAGATGGCACTTTGTAAAAGACAAGAGTAGAGGTTTGAGAGAGAGTTAAATTGCATTTGCAAGGAATATCAAACTATTCAAAGCAAAAATGGAACTCACAATATCTTAAATAGTTCCTTGAGTATTCACTTTGGCAAATACGTTATTTTGGAAAAGGGCCTAAAATCTTCCAATGGTTTTCTGTAGACCTTAAAAATCCATCAATGTGTTGAAATGTTTATGTTTATCAAGCCTCAAGGCAAAGGACACCTGCAAAGCACCAGCACTGGAAAGTTCCTGAAAACTGAACTGTCAATCAAGAATTGTCTCCAGATCTCTTCTGGCATTTAATTGAAATATTTTACAGGGAAATAAAACACTGGGTGACTATCTTTGTGCAATCCTCCTGATGAGCTTGTCTCTCTGATCAGAAGACAAACCTAGTTGTTTGACTCCAGCTCTCTACCTTCTCGCCCTCTCCCTCCTGTTCCCCTGATCTTATCTTAGGGGAAAATGGAAGCAACAGAGCTCTTTTGGCAATGCCAGTCGCTTATTTATAAAACTGGTATTCATTTTTCTTATTGTTAACCGCAATCTTTGAACAATGGGGTTCAAAGCAGGACATCAGCCGCCATGCAACTGTATGAAGAGCCAAGGCATTTTAGGAAGCCTTAGCATCCTGTCTAGAATGGATTCTTCTACTTTGTCTTGTTCTGCCTTGGGTTTGAGGGCTAGGCATCCACTGAAACCTCAAGGTCAAAATGGATCTATGTACGACCCTTATTTTGAAAGCAAGCCAAACATAAATTGGCTTCCCTTTATTGTAACATTTTGTTTGACTCTCACTCTTATTGTTCTACAGTTGGGGAATAAAGCAGGTTTCATCGAGGTTACATTAACTATGATTGCTCTACTTAATCATTGCAGCCCTTGCACATTTAGATAACAATCATCTTTTGAAAGCGTTATCTTGGACTAAAGCAAAATAATACTACCATGCTATAATTCTTTTTATATGTACTTAAACATAAGTCTGAGCAAGAGTTCAAACCTTTTAACGTTGACTTGAGTTTTTAAAAATGAAGAATATTCTGATATTCTTTAAGGGAAGAGAAAAGCCATTGAACTGGGTTGCCTAACAGGTATTTTTGTTAAGAAACGTAGTTATATCCTGATTACACAAATATACATGAGATTTGATATTCCCAAACAGACCTTATGGTGCCAGACTGCTCCATGCGATTTCAGTTGAGGTTTTCATTAATACTAATAAATTTGCAAAAGATCATACTACAGTATAATTCCTTCTAGGCTGCAATATCAAATCCCTTTTTTTAAAAAAAATGGAAAGGAGAAGCAGTAATAAGATCAACAGTTAGTGTAATCAGTCATATCAGTTTCAAAGTATACATTTAAAACATAACATGGATTTGAATTAAATCTACATACTTATGTCACACCCCGAAAATTATTGCAAAGGCTAAACATTCTCAAGCTTCTTCTATCCTTCCATAATGCTAAGAAGGGTCTTTTTTAAAAGATTCAACATGCTATATAGCATGAGATTTTTGCAGGAATTGTGCTTTAAAGCACTCACAGTATCTCAGTGGACTCAAGCATCTGATCCTGGACTGAGCATTGAATGTGAGTCGTTTTGCCTCCAAATATGCACAAAGCATATTTAAAAGAATTTCTGTGACATGAATTCGGTTTGAACATCTTTTGTTTCAGCAGGAAGTGGGAAAGGGCAGAGGGAAACCAAATCAGAAAAAGGAGAAGGAAGTGGAAGAAGAAGAAAAGAAACAAAAGTAAAATACCATAGACTTTCAGCTTTGCAGAGATATAAGCATTGTGTTGGGCCCACTCCAGAATAAGATTGTCCTTGCTGATCCTGGAGTTAATAACTTTGCCCAAAGGCTCAGTACTCAAGATAATGCTTCCAAAATATTTGAAGCTGTTTACCATTGTCAGTTGGGTATTGTCAATGATGATTTTTGGTTCTATGGGGTTGGTATTTGGCATGGGTTAGTAAAGCACTTCAGTCTTGTTCAGATTGATAGTTAGGCCAAAGAGCACAGCAAAATCCGAGAATTTGTTCATCATCAACTGTAGATCACTGTTTCTGTGTTCTGTGTAAGAGAACACTTAGCAAAGAGAGTTTCTTGAATGACCATATAGTGGCACTTTGTCCATGCGTTCAAGCAGTGAAGATCAGTGACAGAACCATCCAATTGGTACCTGATGTACACTCCTTCCTTCAGATCCCGGGCAACATATAACAACATGCAAGCAACTGAACAGGAAGGGACTAGAACACAATGTTGCTTCACCCCATTGAAAGTGGTAAATGCAGATGATATATCATCATTCGTAAGGATCTGCCCAGGTATTCCATCATGGGGCAGCTGAATTAATTTCATGCATTTCCTCAGGTATCCCTAACATCTCAGGATGGTCCAGAGAGGCTACCTGTTCATAGGTCAATGAAGACAGAGGAAAGAAGCTTGTTCCGCTCAATGCACTTGTCCCACTTCAAATATCATGTCCTGGTTAGGGATTTATTCTTGCAGATATTAACTTTTATCCTTAGATATAGAAACTCAAACTGATATTTTTTCTATAATGCTAACCCATATTACTAGTGCCTTTTAGACACACATTTGCTAATTCACAGAGTACATCAACATTTTTCTTCTTCTGAACAATAGTTATTTTTCTTTGTCTGCTTTCCTTTTTATTAGAAGCTTACCTGTTTTAATGTATTATAGAACGTGGAAGAATTCTTGTAATTACGGTGTTTGCCTTTCCAGAATTTTTTAATCAATTGGATTTGCCCAGACAATTATTTCCAATACATTTTATTTTTCACCAAAAGAAATCTTGATTTTTTTTCTTTTTAAAAAGCAATAAGAGGGAGAAAAAGGTGAGAGCTGCTCATAAATAAGCTATTACAATTATCAGTCTCAGAAGAGAGAGCATATTAATTACGCAGAAAAGTCATTAAATTTATGCTATGAATTTAGAAATGTGTTTGACCAAAGGTGTCGCCTCTTGTTTATAATTAATATTAGCATGAAGTTCAGTTAATCACATTTTAATTTCCTAGGTTTTTCCCCCTTAAGACTTAATTTGTTTCAGCAGCACAAAAATATAATGTCCACCGTGACATTGTATGTATGTATGTATGCATGCATGTATGTATGTATGTATGTATTTACTTAGTTATTTATGGCCATGGTGGGTGTGGCCTAGTCGGCCTCCTGCACCATGGTGGGAGGAGCATTTTTGCCCTCCCCAGGCTTTGGAGAATTTCCTTGAGAGTCTGGGAGGGTGAAAATGGCCTCCCCGGGCTCTGGATGTCCCCTGGAGGCCAGAAATGGGCTGTAGTAACTGACTAGAAACAAGAAGATCAAAGTCCACCATAAACTACTGAAGATCCCTAGGTGAATTTGGGCCCAATCTACCTCAAAAGAGAAAAATGGGCTGAAGGAGTACCATGTGCACCATTTATAACAGGCCATGGATTCAAATGGAAAATGCCTCGATGGTTTGTTTCTTCTTTTCATCTTCACCTGAGTTGAGAAATTTATCCTGTATCAAGGTCTTCAGAAGCTTCAATTTATTTATTTTATTTATTTTATTTATTTAAATTTATATCTCGCCCTTCTCCTAAAAAAGGACCCAATTCTATTCCTAGAACAACTTTTCTTTTCCTTGCAAAAATGCACAGAACTTTCCAGGTTGTTTTTTTATGGCCTTGACAAGATCATAACAATTTAACAATGTTGTATTAATTTTTATTAATACAACATATTATCAGTATATTACACGTAGCAGGAAGAAAATAGCTGAGCATTAAAATAAATAATTCCCCACAAATTAAAACTAAAAGGGCTTGATCTGGTACTAATGTAAAATGACAACCAACTAAATGTCAAGGAAATACTGTAACTGTGCAGTAATCTGAGAAACAGGGTATCTGAATTGCTGGAACAATGTAACTTTTATATCTAGGTAGCTTCGAAGCTACCATATCATGTAATGTAACCCTGTTGTGAGTTCAATCCTAGGTAGAGGCAGATGTAGGATCTCCTGCTTGGGCAGGGGGTTGGACTAGATGACCTGCAAGGTCCCTTCCAACTCTGTTAATCTGGAACAGGTTTTATAAGAAGTGCAATCTAGCCCTACTTAAGCATTCATTTAAGTTTCTTACTAAAATAACTTTGCGGTGTTTAATAAGAGTAGATCATATCCATTGTGCATTTTAATTCCATCATTTTCTAAGGACAATTCTTGCTTTTCTTTCATTTGGAAATAGTTAATTCTGATTGTTGTTTTTTGAGGAAGGGAACAAGTCCCTTTTTATTTAATTGGCATATGTAATTTCAATAAAGCTAGCAATCTCTGCTTATTAGGCTTCTGGAGAGTTAAAAGAATAATCTTTGTATAATTCACTGGAATTGTTTCTTGGCTAAAATGTTTTCCCATCAGTATTTTCCATATGTTCTGCAACATCTGCAGGATGTGAAAAGTAAGGAAACAAAACAGATGTTGTAGAAGGTAGTAACACTGAAAGAAACAGACCTTTTGTCCATCATCTGTATATACTCGTTACCCTGATTACTTTAAAAAAAAGAAGAAGAGGGGGAGAGAGAGAGAAAGGAGAATAGAAAGAATAAATGGCACCTTTGAACTCCAACAAGAGATTTATAATCCTTTGTAAAAACTGACACATACTCTCATTAAAGCCAAATTTCCTTTAGCAATTTAAGAGGGGGAAAATAGATTAAGAAAATGTGGATGTTTATCTCAGCCATCAATGTTTATTCATTTAGGTAATTATCACTTAATTAGCCTGTCAAAGGGCAGGAGAGACTTGAATAAACCCAACACCAGGAAAGTTGGCCCTTCTCAGCTGCCACCTCTCTTCTTCTCCCCTCCTCCTCCTCCTCCTTCCTCCTCCTCCTCCTATATTCTTTGCCAAGCTCTTTTCAATGAGGAGTTGATCAGGAGTGCCAATCAAAACATTATGCAACTGAAATCCATCTGTCATAGTTCATCCCAGAAAGAAAACATAGTCTGGGACAACAGTGCCCCCCAAAGTAAGGAATCAGCAAAAGTCTGGAAAAAATGATCCCGCCCTCCCAGCTGCCCCCCAGATCGTTGCTGTTCCAAGCTCCAGGCTCCTTTTCATATGTGAAGTAGCGATTTGAAGAGCCACTTGCCAGATTAAAAGATGTATTACAGCCGGCTGAAGTGCCAGAGAGGGGGAGGGAAAGGAGAGCCTCAACTGGATGTCAAAATTTTTCCAGCAGTTTTAGCTCATCTTGAAAGAATTTCACAGAGGGATCACGGAAACCACAAAAATCCCCTCACAAGCACATACACACAAGGGCTCGGCCTGAATTTGAAGGGAACGTATTAGACCTAGATTAATATATAAATCTTATTAACTCAAAGGCAGCCAAATACAGTCATTTGTTATCAAAGGCTTTGAATCATATTACAAATTGCAACATTTGGGTCTCACAGGCTCCCTGCCAAGTTGAAGGCCTAATTAGAGTGGCTGAAAAAGAATAGTGTTCTAATTAGTTTAATTACAGGATGATGAATTATCAAACTAATTCTTGAAAACAATGTGCAATTAGCCTTTCTGGAGTTCAGACCCTTGCCTTGCAAAATAGGAAATGAAGCAGAAAGTATTTGTTTTTAAGCATAAATGTGGATGCTGTAGAAGATCGGTGACCAGGAAGGGAAAGGTAAGAGAGGAGGTCCAAGGATTCTCCTTCCACTCTTTGAGACATTTGGTTCAGCAGCCCATCAATGTTGCTTTTCCCCTCCACCAAAAGTCAGTAGCTACTTTTCTTAATACATTCTGAATGAAAATCAACTTTCCAGTTCTGCAAAATTGTTGTGTGGCAGCCAACGGAGCATGCAACCACAGCCTAAATTCCCCCCAGGATGCATGTTCTAACAGAGGGAATAGAAGGGGGGGGGTTATTATATCATAGAGGAGCTTGCAGTACATTAATTTCTGTAGATTTAATTTTTGAGTATTGATATATGTTTTTCATGTTCATGCCACATACAGAGTGAAAATATTGAAGCACCAGGATGATGCTCGTCAAAGCAGCAGGTAAGAAGATAGGTAACAAGCCTATAATATTTTGCACTATGTTGCCTACTATTCTTTCTTTCTTTCTTTCTTTCTTTCTTTCTTTCTTTCTTCTTTCTTTCTTTCTTTCTTTCTTTCTTTCTTTCTTTCTTTCACCCATTCAGTAGATTAAAGGCACTTATCTGAAAAACGTTATTTGTAGATTGTCTCCTTGCAAATGCGCTAAATTCTGGACAGCGTGAGAAATTTTCACCTATAGCTAATTCACATCTCATCCACTCTCAAGTTCATTGTCTAAGGAAGTGTTTCTTAGCCTAGGCAATATCCAGATACATAAAGTCTGCACATCTGGAAGTTGTCCAGGATGGGAAACATTGGTTTAAACAATGACATTGAGACTGAAGGAGATGTGAACCAGCACTTGGAAGGCTATCACTGGACTATTTAAAGGATCAAGTAATATTTGCTTCAAGCATACTGTTCTAATGTCACACTACAAAAACATCTAGTGCTTCCATCTGTCCCCTCCTGTTTTTGGCAGAAGGGTTTTAATAATAAATATTTTTTTTGCATTCAGTGCAGATCATAATGGATAATTAAACTCTTCATGAAACCACACTATTAAAGTAGGATAATACATATTTACCGTTAATAATAATGATTAATAGTAATTGTGATGATGATAAACATTGGCATAGTACTTTACAGTGTTCCATATGCCTCACCTACATGATTTCCAGTTGTAATTTCTAAACAACTTTATGAAATTGGTCATTCATCATAATGAATTCATCATACAGTATAGAAATGGAGAAAGACTGAGACTGAAAGAGGGGTTTGCCTACATCCACCTAATACATTTAAGACCTACTTTGGGGTGATAGCTCAGGCATCAAGTTAAAAATTTGGAGACTGTGGATTTTAGTTCCACCTTAACCTGAAATAAATAATAAATAATAATAAATTGAGATTTATTAACCGCACCCTCTCCCCACAGGGACCCGGGGCGGTGCACAGGCATAATTAAAAACAATATACAATAATACAAACATTACTTAAAATAGAATTAAATAAAATTACCCGTGCTAAAAATATAAAATTAAAAACCCATTAAAATTTATAGTTAAAAGACAGAGAGAACTATTCAAGGCCGGCCAGTCGAAAGAGATGGGTCTTCAATTTTACATGGAAGGAGCGGAGGTCGGTGGTCGTTCTAATATCAGGGGGAAGGTCGTTCCAGAGGGCCGGGCCCGCCACAGAGAGCGCCCTTCCCCTGGGCGTCGCCCGCTGACAAAGTCTAGTGGACGGCACCCGGAGAAGCCCCTCTCTGTGGGAGCGAATCGGTCGTGAGGATGTATGGGGCAGGATCCGATCTCCGAAAGCCAGCTGGGTGATCTTGGACCAGTCTTTTTCACACAGCCTTAGAAGAAAGCAGTAGAAATCACTTCCAAAAATTGCTGCCTACAAAGCTAAAACTTCAGGGATTTGTTCAGCTAGTTGCCAGGATTCAAGAATGATGGGAAGACAATACACAGAGAGAGGCATGCCTGTGGAGATTCTCAGCCATCCAGGTCATGGTTTTCAAAAGGAAACTGTACTTCTTTCATTTTTGAAGTCAGAAGTGAAGAAGCTTCTTGGATGAGAAGCAAAACATGTTCACGAAAAAATGAAGTCCAGTAGCCTTTTGAAAAACTATCTGTGGGACACACATGCAGAGAGAGACAGAGAGACAGAGATAGAGACAGAGAGAGGCAGGGAGACCTATACATTTAAGGCTAATAAAAGGTTCCAGTTGAATATGTGATTGTTTGGAAACACAGTAACCCTACCTTTCGATATGAAGGCAAACGGTTTGACATAGAGCTATGGAGACTTGACTCTTCTTTGAGCATTGGAATAAATTCTACTTTTCTTTTAATTTGCTTTTTTCTACTCTTAATGTAGTTTTCCCATGTTGCCAACAGGTTGTGTTTCCAAAACACTTTCTTGTCAGAAAGTGCCCAAGATTTTACACGAAAAGACAGTGTTCTCCTTATATCCTAGCAACTTCAAAGTCTTATTCTGACATGATCTCACAGTCTATGTGAATAGCAACAGTACTTAGACTTATATACTGCTTCACAGCCCTCTCTAAGCAGTTTACAGAGTCAGCCTATTGCCCCCAACAATTTTACTGACCTCAGAAGAATGGAAGGCTGAGTCAATCTTGACCCACTCAGAATCGAACTCCTGGAGTGAGCAGTGAGTTGGCCTGCAGTAATACATTCTAACCATTGTGCTCTGAATGCTGGTAAAGCCCTACTTGTTCTGAAGAAGGTCCTTATCCCAATGCCTACCATGTCCCAAGAAGAACTGGAAATCTCTCTTTGATTCTATGGAGAATTTCTGCCCTTCTCTGCAGATTTAGTCATACTATTATGGTGTCCTCCAAATGCAGAGGTTCAAAAAACAGTGGCCTAATTTAGTCTATAGAGTGGAGTATACAGTATTCTTAGTTCATTTTAGAACCACATGTTAGTTGTTTCTAGACCCAAATGCCAGCTTTTGTTAACTGATCTGCAACCTATTGGAGCAATGTCAACCTGCTGACTGTTCTGACCCAGGCTTCCTTAGAAACCAAGAAGTATGGGCCTTGGTTCCTGCAAAACCTCTTTTATTTACACAACTGTGAGTTCCTTTCATTAACAGTCAGCAAGGCTTTAGCAAACAGTCTTTCAGAGAAAAGTTTATCCACGCGTACCTTATCTTGTTTAGAGTGCTGCCAGATGATTAGTTTTCAAAACACAGGGCAAAGCAAAACTTATCTTAGAATCTCTTATAATCACAAACAGAACTTTCTCAACCGAATGAATGAATTGTTTCCTGCAAAATCCCACTCCCCATTTGCTCCTCTTTTGCTACATATGGGAGGGGCCAATCCCCTCCAAGGTGTGGCTTTACTCTTAAGTCGACCTTGCTTTCTTGGTTGTTTTTGTCTTCTGGCAGCTCTGCACATGTGCATACTGGGAACAGGATCCAGCTATTCCTCTGCCTCACTGCTGTCTAGCTCCCTCTCTGCCTCTGATGCAGAACCCTCATCTGAGCTTTCCTCAGCCCCCAGGACTGGCCCATGTTCCTCCTCCACCTCCTCATTGTCCGACTCTGCTGCCAGCTCTGCTGGCCACCAGCAGGTGAAAACACTGACTTTAATGGGAATTTTTCCTCATAGTTTGAGAATTGTACAAGATTGCATTCATACTACTTTTTGACTAGCAAAAACCCAGGTAGCAATGCACAGAAATAATATTTACTAAAATGTCCTAAAGAAATAAAACTTTGACTGCAAAGCCTGGAGGTGGGGATGGGTAGGGTAGGGGGAATACTTCCTAGCAGTAAAAAGGTTAACCAAAAGCAGCAGGTACAAGGATAACTAGAACCCATCATTAAAGAAATTCAGTTATTTTGTCAATTTTACTTATTTACGGGCCAGAAGATTAATGAGTTCAGAGACAACAGAGACAGTAATTAGGTTTCAGAAACATGCTGTAGTGCAATCAATCATTGCTTGGAAGTGTAATGACATTATAGCAGAGCTTTGCCATTATTAGCATGTGATTGGCAAAGACTAGACTCCAATACAGAGGAACTGCAGCACTTCAAGAGCAAGCTTATATCCAAGGCACACTGTGTTGTTGTTGACTATTTATCCTTTGCACCTAAAAAAAAGATATGAGGCTGTGCTGTGGGATTGCCTGCCTGCCTGCCTGCCTGCCTGCCTGCCTGCCTGCCTGCCTGCCTATCTATCTATCTATCTATCTATCTATCTATCTATCTATCTATCTATCTATCTATCTATCTATCTATCTATCTATCATCTATCTATCTATCTATCTATCTATCTATCTATCTATCTATCATCTAATCCCTATCTATCTCTATTATCTATCATCTATCAATCTATCATTTAATCTCTATCTATTTCATCTGTCTGTCTGTCTGTCTACAGTACCTACCTATCTACCTACCTACCAGCTACCTCCATCTATATTCTATCTATCTATCATCTATCTATCATCTACTGTATCTATCATTTAATATTTATCTATATTATCTATCTGTCTGCCTATGCCTATCCATATTATCTATCATCCATGTTAGGAATATAAACCTTGTGTTGAAATTGGTATCTGTAACTTTAACTAATACAGTGGAATGTGATTGGCTGCTACTTACTTAATCAACCATAAGAGGAAGCCAGAATCATTGTCAGTGCGGATCTATTGAATGGAGACTCTGAATGTCGGGGTTAGATCAGCAGAGCAAGAAGAATTGTGGATTGAACAACTGTAAACCAACTGTTTGAGTTATAGACTGTATTTCGCTTCAAGACTATCACTTGTTTGTGAAGAAGTAGCTTACTTTATTTTCAAATGCAAGTAAAAGTCTACTTGTTTTCACCATCGGTGTCTGTGACTAATAGTGTGAATATCTAGCAACATATCTCTTGCTGCAATTCCGTTGCACACCTCTCAGTCTCCTAACGGAGATATCCTCAACACTCTCTATATAGATCTATCTATCTATCTATCAATCTATCTATCTATCTATCAATCTATCTATCTATCTCTACCATCTCTATCTAACTATAATCTATCCATCTATCATCTATCTCAGGGTCCCCAATCTCTGGGTCACCACCTTTTTGTAACTGAGCTGCGCCACTGGTGGGCGAGCACCTACATTTGTGTGAGCACCAGTTGGGCACACCCACCACTCATGCAAATGGAATATGTGTATGCATGCATGCACAACTGCCATTCACAGAGCACCCTCCCCTACCCACTGGCCATCTACCAAGCCAGAAAGGTTGGGGACTGCTGATCTTTCTAATGTATTATCGGACTGGTTAGCTAGCTATCTGGATGAACACATCATTCTATTTTAATTCATATATTTTTCCATGTGTCCATTCATAATCCCATGTCATTTCCTTTCCATTTTAATTTACAGTATTAAACAGTAAGATATTTTTCCTTACAGTGAATTGTTTTTGGAATGCCTCTTACCCTGAAACATGAGGCTTTGTATGCATAATGGAGAAATATTGAGAGATGGAACATATTTTGGTATGTTTTCAAGGAATAAATTACCATGCCAAATTCAGAGAAGTATGACAGTTACAAAATAAAGAAAACTAGTGAAATCATAATTTGGAGTATCTGACATGGCATGCAAAGTTTTTATCCCATTGTTGATACAAGCAAGGCAGTAAATCAGCTAGCTTTGCACCTTTCTGACTTAGTTATATGTCTCCTATACAGTTGGTTGCCATTGCTCTAGCAGGCATGCTTTCACCTAGGCCCCACTCTCTGCCATCAATGGCCATTTTATACTAGACTGCTTGGTTGCCTGCGATAAAAGGCTGATTCTTTTTGTTTATGTTTCCTGCCTTCCTGATTCATTAATGATACAATGAAATGCTCAACATTTCCTGTTTTCTCCCCTTTTACTGAATGAAGTTTTACAAAGTTTCTTCTTCAAGTCAAAGAGACAGTATTTTGATTTTTAAAAATATATTTATGTTTTATAAACAGGTTCAGCAGAAGAATTTATTTTCCTTCCTGTCCCCTTCCTCTCTTTCTGTCAAAAATTGACCCATTTTCTAGATCTGGTAGCTGAAGGAACTGTAAGATTGTGGTTTAAAAAGAAGAGGAGGAGGAGGAGGAGGAGGGGAGGTGGTATTTTTTCCCCTCTTAATCCCATAAGATTGAGAAGACTTCTGCCAAGTTTCTCATTGTAGCCCAATAACAGGATAAGCTGTGCAATTTATCTTCTTTTTCCCACAATCCTCAGACGACTTACAATTGAACTTTCTGTCCTGGCATTTACGGCAGGGAAAAAGAAGGAGGAGAATCCAGCAAGTAGGTGCAATGTTAACCGCAATCAAGGATACCTAACCATCACTGTGATCAAAATAGAAGAAGGGGTTGAAATCTGGAAAAGGTTTTCTTAAACTGGCTTAAATTCCATTCACCTTATGCAGGGGAGGGCTGAATTAGCTGAAGGGCTGCAGTGCAAAGCAACCTTTAGCAAGGATGAATCCATAGGAATCTTCAGGTGTGATGTATCATTATTAAAGCAAGCAATGAGATGGAGTGCACTAACAATTGCCAATGAAACAAAGGAAATTAGGAAACTACAGGCTTTAGATACCCACCGTACTATCTTAATATTTCTTTTTTTTACCGTCATTTTCCAGTTTTCCCTATTGGCAGGTGTAGATACATTCTCCAGATCTGTGTGAATTCACCTGGCTGAATTATTCAGGCCTGTTAGCATATACCAAGCAACACGAGACACTAAAAAGCACAGAAATGAGGGAGCTGTGCAACAATCTACACTTTGCTCTTTGCTCGTACTTTAATGAGGCCCATTTGAAACTCAACCCTTGCCTTCTCAGGCACCTGAAGTATTAAGAATATTTATAAATATTAAATAAATTGTTTGTGGCAGGTACGGTACTTCTTGGAAGGCATTCTGTTTATTTGCTTTTTTCCACCCACAGTCATCTGCTACTTTCAATTTTCTCTTACTTTTCCCATGCCTATTTTCCCCAACCATTCTCTGTCTTAAATTGCAATATTTTTCAGAGAGGGCTTAGCCCATATGTGCGAGGGGAACCTTTACCTTTTCCTTACACCATTTTTAAAAATCATCTTCCAGTCATCTTGTCATAAGTTTGTTTGGAGCATCAAATCAAATTGGGAAAGTATTCTCAACAAATACTTTGTTTTAGCATATGTAATTTCTTAAAAGGTTTATGGCATTATTTGATGAAAAGAATCTTTCAGGGGTCCATATTTTTGCTAAAAGATAAAGTTTTTATATAAACAGATGACACTGAAAATAGTAGGATTTTTACATACTAACAAGGACTTAGGTTCATTATTGTGTTTGGTAGGGAATATTGCCAAAGCATCTCCATTATCTGAAGTATAAGAATATTAGTAAAATACAATATTAAAGTTATTAATAGTGAAAATGCATAGAAAATTTATCAGGCATTTTGACTTTATATATTTTAAAATTCACATATATTTTATATGGTTTCCTTTATATATAAAATATGTATGTAAAATGTGCAATATATATTTACAGTATGTACTGTTCTCATATAATTATATAACAAAATATAAATGTACGGTATATACTGTATATATGTATATATGTGTCTCTGTGCATATTTTTCCCTGTGTGTGAATCTGTCAGAGAAAGATGGCAGAAAGAACCAGAGTCATAAAAGAAAATGACGGAATTTAAAAGCAAAGTTTAGTTTAGTTTATTTATTTATATTTATAAAGTAACATATATGTGTAGTGT